>AWOL01S0036363.1:81333-142039 GCA_000715115.1 Nicotiana otophora | reverse complement strand
TACGCTCGGGCCGAGTATGGTACCGGGTTCCGGCCACGTCCCTTCAGGTTTGGGGCGTGACAAGTATTTCATGCTTACATTATCTATTTCAAATATCATCCTCGTCATCAACAACAAACACAATTCAAATCAAAGTGTGTAGTACATATGTGACCAATTTAGAGTCTAATGCACATAGAGATATTTCAAAATATTTGGCATAATAGCCTTCATTTGAACTTGACTTAAAGTCGAAACATTATTAATGTATAACCCATATTTTAACACATCTTCAATTTGTAACATAACATGAATAAAGCATTTGGGATGCTTGTTGAACATATATCTTTCAACCCAATCTTACTCGGAATAGCAAATTTCATAATGAATCACTTGGGATTTACCTAATTTACATAAATATCGTGGGATTAAATTCTAAGATAAGGGTTTAGCCAACATACCTCACTTGAGCTTCCTTACACTCTAAATATTCCGAAATTCTTAGAAACTTCAATCTATTGTAGAAATATAACAAATTTAATCAAAATTAGGAGGGTGATCATGGTTCGAGATCCTTTGAGCATTATATCAAACATTAAGTGTGCATTAAGGTTCCAAGGTCAATTTTATGGAGGATTGCATCATCCCAAAACCCAATCTTTACCATTTTTAGCTCAACAATCTTCCTACACCCTTTGATAAGACATGCATGTAAATTAAACAACTCTCATGCCCAAATATTATCTTGCTAGTTACCCTTTTTCAGAAAATTTTGCAATTAGGGTTCAGGGTGTAGAGTCTTTCCTCTAGGATGAAGACCTAGTGAGCTTCCCTTCTTAATCTTCCAAAACTTGAAAAATAATTAAAGAACAATTATTGAAGAACACTTTCTCACTCTAGGGCACTCTCTCTGACTCTAAAATATCAGATTATGTCTCAAAAATGGCCCAAAGAGTGTATTTAACGAAATAGGGTCGGGTTTTAAAAACCCAAAAATGGAGCTCCGAAACAAGGTATGTGATCGCATAACCGATATGCGGACCGCATATCGGTCGCATAATTGGTTACAAAATAGCCAAACGAACTGTTTGTGTATGCAGTCACTCTGCGGTCCACACAACTATTATGCGGTCGCATAATGCACTGCATAATAGTTATGTGGTCGCATATTCGACCGCATAGTTGCTTCTAACTGACCCAATTAACTGCCTCACTCTGCGGCCATTATACGGTCCACATAGTGGTTCTGCGGTCGCATAATGGACCGCATAAATGCACTTTTTCGCCAAAAGTTTTCCTTTACTTTTCGGTGTATGAAACATTATTTTCTATGCAAACTTCACCGAGCTTTAAACTTAAGTATTTCGAAATTTTTTGGGGTGTTACAATGTACCTGTTCAGATTGATATTCACTTTCAGCTTAAACTTCGGTTCATTTCCGGACCAGTTGCTAGTTCAGACTCTTGTTTAACTTTCATCTTATATACCGATTTCCCGCTTTCAGTCATACTTTAGTATGCTTTACATATGCTTTCCACCCTACATACTTTGTACATATCGTACTCACGTACCTTTTGAGGTGCTGTATTGCATACTGCATATGTAAAGATATATCAGGGCTTGAGCCACATCGGTAGGCTATCCAGCAATTGTTGGAGTCACTCCGCTTACTCTTGGAGTTACTTATCTTTTGGAATGCGTACAATCGGCTAGTTTGGGTATGGGGATCCATATTCCTTCATGTAAGTGGTCAATTCAACACTCCTAGAGGCATGTAGATATGCACCTGTGATGTTAGCATGTTTTTATATGCCAGCTTATGTTAACCTTGTCAGCTTTCTTGAATGTAAAGTTATTATCCGCTATGCTTATGCTTATTTAATTTATCAGTTATATTCATGATTAGTAGATTATCAGAGAGTTTAGTGATGATTGACACTTAGTGTCAATTATCTGTTGCGGCCCTAGGCTGGGTCATGACAAACATGGTATCAAAGCAGTTCAGTCCTAGGGTTTCTACAGGCCGTTTCTAGTAGAGTCTTATTTAAGGGTGTGTTGCGCGCCACACTTATAAACAGGAGGCTATAGGGAATTATAGGATGGTTGTCCTTCCTTCTTCTCTAGATCGTGTGCTAGAGCTATGTTACAAGAATTTGTCCTTCTGACGAAACATTTTATATGTAGCGATTCCACCGAAGAGTCTCACAGTCGCCTAGAAGGGCAAAGTTGTTGTTGTCTTGGGTAGTAGCAAAGTACCCCCTGAGTTAGATAAGCAAGAGGATTCCAGGCACGAGGTTCCATTAGGAGCTTAACATAATCCGTCTATTTAGGGAGAGGTTAAGGTTGCTCCAGATACCGCACCTCTGGCTCATCAGCACGGCGACATAAGGGAGGCTGTCAGATTGTTGACTAGCATTGTAGCTACTCAAGCCAGATGGCAGCATACAGGTCCTTAGGGTGACGATACAGGTTCTAGGATTCATGATTCCCTCATAGTAGAGCCTCCAGTTTTCACAGTATTTAGTACAGTAGAGGATCCCTAGGATTTCCTAGATAGGGTAACCAAAGCCCTTAGAGTTATGTGTGCCACATATTGAGAGTCGGTTGAATTCACATCATTTAGATTACAGGATCTAGCAGTCGGTTAGTATACCACTTGGGAGATTTGTAAGGGAGAAAATATTGCTCCATCTACATGGAAAGAGTTCTCAGAGGCATTCCTCCGCCAAAATACTTACCTACAGAGACATGTAGAGCATAAATGGATCAGTTCTTGACAATGAGACATGGGAGGGTATGAGTCTTGTAGAATACAACCTCCACTTTAATTCTTTTATAGGGTTTGCTCTTGCAGTTGTATCAGACATCGAGGATAGGGTACATAGGTATGTAACGGGACTTGGTCCTCACTTAGTAAATGAGTATATGACCGTATCTATACAGTCGAGTATGTACATTGCACGTATTCATGCATTCGCCTTAGCACTTGAGGAAAGGAAACAAAAGTAGAGGGCTGACAGAGATAGAAGCTTAAACAAGAGAGGCAGATTTTCAGGTTCGTTTGGTAAGACATCTTGTGCTAGTAGACAAAAGAGTGTCAAGCAACTAGAAGCTAGTACTCCTTCATGATTTTAGGGGCCGAGATCTGATCGACCCCCAGTGTTTAGAGCTAGTCAGGGTGGTTCACTTTACTCTAGGTGTTCTGACTGTGGTAGATGCTATTTGGGCCAATGCCTACTGGGTGTAGACGCATGTTATGTTTGTGGTGATTCAGGCCATTTTATGAGAGATTGCTCGTCTACGGGTGGTAGCGGTGCAGCTTAACTAGCTAGATCACTTGCAGCTTCTTCAGCACCAACACGCCTATAAGGTCATGTTTCTCAGACACCAACTGGCCGTGGTAGAGGCCGAGGTAGAGCTCCTACTACAGGCGGTCCCCAGAACCACACCTATGCTGTGGTTGGTCGTCAGACCCGGGAGGCTTCACCAGACGTTGTTCCAGGTACTTTATTAGTGAATGCTCATAATGTTATGTGTTGATAGATCCTGGTTCTATGATATCATATGTTACTCCTTTTTGTTGTTACTAAGTTTGGGATAGCACCACAAGCCATTAAATCGTTTGAGGTAGCCAACCCAGTTGGTGATTCAGTGGTATCTAGGCGTGTTTTTAGAGGTTACACGGTGGCGATTGGCAATTGTAGTACTACAGTTGACTTGATTGAGTTATAAATGATTGATGTTATACTTAGTATGGATTGGTTGTCTTTTTGCTATGCTAATGTTGATTGTAGAGGGAAGACGGTCCAGTTCTATATCCTGAAGGGTCAACTAGATGGAAAGTTATTTTTGCATCGCCAAAAGGTAGATTATTTTAGTACCTTAAGTCAAGGAAGATGATCGGTAATGGATGCTTATATCATATAGTTCGTGTTCGAGACATAAAGAAAGGAACACCGACTCTTGAATCAATTCCAGTAGTGAATAAGTTCCCTCACGTTTTTCCAGACGAGCTTCCATGTCTTCCTCCAAAGTGGGAAATTGACTTTCCCATCGATATAGTGCCAGGTACGCAACCAATATATATTCATCCTTACAGGATGGCACCAGCAGAATTAAAGGAACTTAAGGATCAATTGTAAAATATGTTAGATAAGCGTTTCATTAGACCCAACACTTCTCTTTGGGGAGAACTAGTCTTATTTGTGTGATGGGAAGATGGCCCCTATGTATGTGCATAAATTACAGACAACTGAACGAGGTCACAATCAAGAACAAATACCCCCTTCCCATAATTGATGACTTGTTCGACCACCTTCAGGGTACCAAGTGCTTTTCGAAGATAAACTTGATATCAAGCTACCATTAGGTTAGAGTTAGAGATGACGTGATGTCTCCCTTGAGGTTCTAGAATAACATAAGGAAATCTATGGTGCTAACAAGCTAAAGGAAGGTTATGAGTAATATAAATATATATGTGTAGGTCGCAAGATAAAGTATGGTATAGTGACAAGGTTTTAGGTAGATAAGAGTAATGATAAGAAAAAGGTGGGTGACAAGGTGACGAGAATAGGTAAGGCCTCAAGATTAAGCCCATCAAAACAAGAGAGCTGATGGTTTCCTTATGTTATAGAAAGCTCAGTATAGCCTGAATGAACTCGGAGGAGTTTAACACTAGGAGCATTTTGAAGAGATGGAATGCTGCCCTGGTTGTAGAATAAGAGCGTGATTGTGATAAATGATAAGAGGATGATGTTAAGGCCTTCGATTATGTATTGATTCAAAGAGAAGGGATTTCATGAATTGCACGGAATAAGAATACCCCCAATAAGATGAATCATGTTGAGATGCTATGAAATATGGTTGTTGAAGTATATTATCGTCCCTAGGTGGATCAGGAAAATAACTTCAGATGTTCCTCGATGAGACGTGAGCCCTAGTGACAATGTATTACATGAGAGGTTTCAAGATATCAAATGTAGATTATAGATCAACATTAAGGTGAATCAACAATAGATGGATAAAAGTTACAAAGTATGAGATTAGATTAGGATGTCATTCTTAAGATGAACATAATGGGGAAGCATTAAAGGACTTAGATTTATACATAAAGGATAAGCAGAAGGAGAGTAACCTGGGGTTAGATAGTATCTTGGTAATAATAAACCGAATTAAGTGTTAGGCTATAGTATGACCTAACTAGATGAAATAAAGCCATAAGGATAGATAACCGAGGCTACGAAACAAAATATAGCAATAGTCATAAATTCGGTAAAGCAACAAGCGATGAACTTCAGCATACCTATAGATGCCGAGAGGGACAGCTTGCCATAATTTTATATATATTCACAAAGTGAGGCCTATATATTGGCTAAATGCCAGGGGGAAAAGGAGATAAGAGTCTCATAGGCGTACGTACAAGGAAAAAGTCGTACAGGTTGCATGACAGAAGGTAGCAACATTTATGAGATTGGAAGAATTCTGACCATAGGTCGTGTTATGAGAAAGAGGTCTAAAGGGGGGGAATACCCCGGCCTTTGGATTTATTCACAGAACATTTTCCTAGATGGAAAGGAAGATATTAAAGTATTCATAAGAGCTATAGTTTATGAGACTCATAAGTGCATCAGTCAACATTCGAGGACGAATGTTCGAAAGGGGGGAATGGTGTTACACCCCATGTTTTCGTACATGAGAGTATATCATTAGTCAATTGATATAAATTAAGAAATGAGATCAAATTTGAAAGTAAATAAAGTAAGTTAATCATGTTACGTTGGAGGTTAGAATACTTAAGATCCTGAACTACGAGTACCAAGAGGGTTGGAAGGTTTAGAAGCTAAACGAATCGAAGAAAATAAGTTTCATATAAGGTCAACAAGTTGGGAATGTTATAACCCTTAATTTTGGGGTGATACTAGGGTGATTAAAATTATAAGGAGGTGATGTTATGAGGTATTTTAGTCGTAATATAGTCGTGTGTTAAGTTTTGAAGTCAAACGAGTTATGAAACCAAAGTCAATAAAAGTTGTCGCAAGTTATATTCACAATTTTGCTTAAAATTTAGGTCTAATGTTACTATGATTTTCTATTAATATATTTAGAATTACTGGGTGATACACTTACCAAATTGAATATATACGAGTCTAAGTTTCAACGCATTAAACCGTTAGTCGATAGAACCTCAGAGTGCAGAGATATGCTCATTTTTACGAGACTGCGCAAGTAGCTCCCTTTGGGACTCACAAGGTCGGTTGAGGATTATCTTGACATATAAAGTTGTAGCCTTCATCTATAAGGCTCATTTCTACCCAAATCAAACCTAAAGAGTCTATCTAGGTATCCTAAATACATCCTTAGGTTTTTGAAACAATTCCATCATCCGCAACTCAATGTCAGGAGGCGAACCCATGAACGTGATCCTTACAACATAGGTAAGACTTTGTCATCGTCGTTTCTCCTTATAAATCATGTTTTGGTTATACAATCATAATTAAGGGTGTGGATCAGAATGAACAATGTTTGGAAGCAAGAACACAAGAGGTACGTATGTGTTTGGTTTCAGTTTTGCATTATTTGGTTTACCTATGTTCTTGCCTTTCTTCTTGATCTTTTAAGGGATGTTCAAGGGAAATTTCAACATGTATTGTATCTTTGTATAGTATTCAACTCCATGTGTTAATTATGGAAGAAACTAGATTAGGTTGAAACGTCAAAACACAATAAAAACAAAAAGGGAGAATTGTCCATTTGGCCTGTGCTATTCGGACATCCGTTTGTTCCGTCCCTTTGATGTTTTACGTATACCTAACACCCATATGATACTAATAGATTCATTTAAAAGTACGGAAGCTTATTTATCATATGTTGATGTTTAGATTATTCCTAAATTATATTTAGACTTTTATGTCGCAAGTTAGCCACTATGAGCCAACATTACGTTCATAATTCAATTTTTTCGACTAATTGACACTATTTTGGTTAACTGGATCTCCTTTAGCTTGATGTTATCATCTTGTCCGGGTATCCATTACCATGTATATTCTGGTGCTTGCTATGTTTTTTGGGGATCATCTAGTTTTAGGGGAAACTCTGCTGAATTATTTAGAAATTCGGATAGTTGGGCAAATCTTCCTTCCTTATAAATTTATTATAGAGGGATACTAATGAGTTAATTAACCTTAGTATCTCATATACATACTCAACTTCAACCTAAAATGGGGATAGTCTCCTCCGTCCAACTTATGGACGACGAGCATCAGATTACGTTTGTGATTCCGTTTATGGTTTCTTTCATGATCTCTTGAATCCATATGATGTTGCCACATGTGCTATGCCTCATACATGCTTACATTGATTATGCCAGGGGATATAGCTCATAACACCATCGAGGCCTATTGATTATATACAGGGGGAGATAGCCCATAATGCCAGCAAGGCCTAGTGATTATATGTTGGAGGGAGATAACCCATAACACCAGTCAAGCCTATTGATAATATATTTACCTGCTTGGGGATATAGCCCATAACACCAGTCAGGCATGTTATATATGTGTATATAGCTACAGTTTGCATTGCATGACTATACATGGGGCTAGTTCACATATACAGTTACCTGATTGGGGGGGGATATAGCCCATAACACCAGACAGGTACCAGTTAAGATAGCACAATTTCAGCTTAAGCTTCAGTTTAGTTCCAGATCAGTTGCTAGTTCAGACTCTTATTTAGCTTTCAGCCTATATTCAGATTTCCATCTTACAGTCATACTTTAGTATGCTTTACATATGCTTTCCACCCTACATACTTTGTACATATCATACTCACGTCCCTTCCGGTGCGCTACATTTCATGTCATGCAGGTAGAGATAGATCAACGCTTGAGCCACATTAGTAGGCTATCCGGAAGTTGTTGGAGTAACTCCGCTACACCCCGAGTTACTTATCTTTTGGTATGTGTACTGTTGGCTAATTTGGATATGGCGGAGCCTTATTCCATCCAGTACTGGTTTAGTTTAGCACTCCTAGAGGTATGTAGATATGCACCTGTGCAGTTAGTATATTTTTATATGTCAGCTTGTGTTAGCCTTGTCGATTTTACCGATTGTACAATGTTTATCATCTATGCTTATACTTGTTGAATTTATCAATTATATTCATGATTAGTAGGTTATCAGCAAGTTTAGTGATGATCTCTACTTAGTGTCGATTATCCGCTGCGGCCCTAGGCTGGGTAATGACATAATTGGTCCCCACACATGGATCTGCACAATTAAGTGCAGAACGTAGTGTGAGTACAACCGACCCAATATACTCAATAAGTATCGTAACTAACCTCGGCCAAGTAAAAGAGGCGAGAATTACAAGTGATGCCTACTATAACCTGTACAGTTTCATCAATTTAACAAGTACAAAATAATGATATGATCAAGTATAAAGCATAGAAGGAACTATCTTTCTCTATGTGTGTGTGTGTGTACGATTACTCAAGTATCGTGCTTAGTAAATGATACAGCATATGAGACTGATATAAAAATGAATCCGGTAAATAACCACAAAAATTGAGAGTAGAGATTAAATGCAAATCTAAACAAACACTAGCCAGATGTTTCTTAACCTTTCCATATCCGTACCAAACCACTGATCAGATTTCCTCAATTCCTCATTTCCTCAATATCTGCATGTACATTATCAATAAAGTAAAATGAGAGGGTGACCCTAGGGGTATGGATCCATATCCACACGCTGCACGGACAACTCACGTGCTGGACGAACAACTCACGTATTAATAATATCAAGCACGCAGACAACTCACCTGTTGATAACATCAATATCAGGATCCACACAGATAACACACGTCCCAATAATATCAACCGCACAGACAACCCATGTCATGGCCCAAACCACAGGCCACGACGGGCACCCGGTGCCTTTCTCAACCGAGTACCAACGTAACCTACATTTCTTATCATACCATCATTGGGGAAGAGAAGTTGATAGGGCCAGACCTCATGCATCAGGCTATGAAGAAGGTTAAGGTCATTAAGTATGGTTGAACACTGCCTAGAATCATCAGAAGTCCTACTCGGATGTACGTCTTAGGTATTTGGAGTTCCAATATGATGATTGGTATTCTTGGGTTTCCCCCACGAAGGGTATAATGCGGTTTGCTAAGAAAGTAAAATTGAGTTTGAGGTATGTCAAACCGTGCATAATCATTCAGAGGATTGGTCAGGTGGCTTACAGCCTTGAATTACCTCCTGAGATGTCCCTAGTTCACCTGATATTTCATGTATCCATATTGAAGTAGGTGGTTGGATATCTGCTACTTATTGTTCTAGTTGAGACTATACAGGTTAATGAGGAATTTACTAATGAAGAGATTCCAGTTGCCATTCTTGATAGGCAAGTCCGAAAGTCGAGAAACACAGAGTTTGCCTACGTAAAAGTGTTATGGCGAAACCAACAAGTCAAAGAGGCCACCTAGGAAGCCAAGGAAGAAATGAAGAAGAAGTGTCGTAATTTATTTGAATAGCTATGTAATTGTGTCCATGATGTCAAAAGCTAACTTACTACAAATTATGTTTCCCCTTTACAGCTTATGTAGAGGATACTCCTTCTTAGTAATGTAATGTTTATGGCATTGTTTCCGGTGATGTTTCCATGTTATATTACATCGTTGTGTTGTGGTTATGTTTTTCAGACTGGTTTTGGGAATCTCTAGCAGGTGGAAAGGCCCAATTACACGGGAGACACTTGCAAAAGTTTTGGAAACTTAGAGAGTTAGTAAAAATCTGGAATTGTTGGTGTGGGAAGTAACACTTGAGTGACATAAGATGCTAATGGTAGATTCTGACCTTCATTCGAGGACATATGATCCTAAGTGGGGGAGGATGTAAGGCACTGTAAAATGTAACCTAAAACTCAGAAATTCGTGGTGTCGAGGTGTGCTCAGTAAATGATACAACATATAAGGGTGATATAAAAATGAATCATGTAAATAACTACGAAAATGCGAGTAGAGATGAAATGCAAATCCAAACAAACACTAGAAAGATTTTCTTCAACCTTTTCATATAAGTACCAAACCACTGATCAAGTTTCCACGATTCCTTAATATTCGCGTGTACACCATCAAGAAAGAAACATGAGAGGGTGAAACTAGGGGGATGGATCCATATCCACATACTGCACGAATAACTCACGTGTTGCATAAACAAATCACATATTAATAATATCAACCACACAGACAACTCACGTGCTGATAATATCAATATCAGGATCCACACGAACAACTTACGTGTTGCACAGACAACACACGTCCCAATAATATCAACTGCATGAAGAACTCATGTCACGACCCAAACCGCAGGCCTCGATGGGCACCCGGTGCCTTTCTCAACCGAGTACCAATGTAACATATCTTTCTTATCATACCATCATGGGTATGTGGGCCAAAAGAACCGTCATGAGATAGCCAGAATAAAACATAATGGAATACTAGACATAGGATGACCCAACATGATATAGAAACTTATACATGTGACATACAGGCCTATACGACCGAAATGATCATTTGAACACTCAAAACATAGGATAACAAGGCCATACAATCATCCATGTACCAATCTATACACGTTCAAAGCATACTGGCCAAATACGCAACTCCGGAGCAAGTAAATTGCACCAACACCTTCCGCTGATCTGATAGCCTACTACGAGGATTGGCAACCTATCTATTGGGGCCTGCGTGCATGAAACGTAGAACCCCAGGAAAAAGGGATGTCAGTACAAATAAAGTATCAAGTATGTAAGGCATGAAAAGCAGTATAAAAAAGACTTGAAAGAAACATGGAGTAAATGACTCAACTTGTAAGTCTGAATAGCTTTGTAAATCATGCAACATTTATAATGTCATGCACGTGCATATAAATGTCATATATGCATGTACATAACATCATCAAGCCTCTGAGGGCATTCCATCATATCATCTCGGCCTCTATGGGCGAAATCATCAACCAACTAATCAGATGGTGGTGTGTATATAACGCCATAACGTTTTCCCATACCCCATGTATTGTAAGGCCCCATAAAATTTTACCTAAAACACTGGGTTTCGTGGTTCCGAGGTGGGCTAATACATTTGAGGGTTTAGAAGTCGGTACGGACTTTTTGGGTTGAACAGAGCATTGGGAAGTTGAACAAAACTTGTTGCAGAACAAGACATTTCTTCCATCCACTATGCGACAGCACAACTGATCTGCGGACCGTAAATCAGCCGCAGAGTGAAGCAGAGAAATAGGCAAATTTTGGAGGTTGTTTTGCGGTCAATTATGTGACCACATAACCGTTTCGCGGGCCGTACATCCGTCGCATAAGCCAGTATGTGAAACTTTGGAAGGAGGTTCTACGGACCCTAATGCGACCGCATAATTGGTCTGCACACCGTAGACCTGTTGCATACGTGCACAAAAATGCCCAGTTCCGGAGGGCCAATATGCGGTCCATTTTGCGCACCGCAAAAGTGTTATGCGCTCGCATATGCGACCACAGATCTGCATGGGGTCTTCATTGTTTTCTTATTTTATAACCCGACCCTATTTCATTTTATTTAGTCATAAGGGTTATTTTTGGGGGATTATCTGGTATTTTAGAGAGAGGAGAGAGCTATTTTAAATAGAGAAAAGGGAGGATTCAAGGATTTCACCACTCAATTTCGAATAGGCCTTGGAATTTCACCAAAAAGAACTTTCTAGGTTTTATAAAAGGTAAGCATTTCTTTCCCCAATTCTCCAATTTTGAATTCTGGGTTGATTATGGGCAATGATAGTAGACATATCACATGGATGAGCTAATAGGGATTGTAGGGAAGTTTTTGGACAACCTTGTGTGGTTGTGTTGTTGAATTGGTTGAGGAAAGTATGGATTGTCATTGTAGAAGATCTTGCCATACGAATTCCCCTAATCGTGCTTGTAATTATACACTTTTCTATAGATTGGCATCGTTAGGAGTGTCAAGACGTTGTTGTTATACCACGGAAGGATCTTTCGAGGTATGCAGGCTAAACTCTTCTTCTAGTATTGGAATGCATGTATTCTTACAAGACTCTATCGTGTGTAGTTCAAACTTAAAACAATGTTGAGGTGGGATATTCAAGCTAGTAAATTGATTATTAAATTTCATAACGTGTCCAAACCCTCATGTGTTAACGATTCTCTATTTTGACTTAATTATGATATACCCCTTTTTGGGAAGAAAGGTTTGTATGAAATCAATGTGATCAAATTCTTTTATACGAAATCAATGTGATCAAATTCTTGTTTCTCATATGATGAAATCTTATGAAATTATAATTGCTAAAGGCCAAGGGTTCCAAATGGTTGATTTGAAAAGAAATCTTTTATACAAACTATTATTGTTTTGGTAATCCGAAGTGTCGCATTATGAATACACTTCCACTCGCACGTATTTAGTTGAGACGGCGGGGTTGCTTTGTGTAGAGATTGTCTCGGAGCCGTGTCTAGTAGAGTCCTTCTTATCGGTGTGTTGTCGACCATATCTATAATTAGGAGGCTACTTGGGCATTTAGGAATAATACCCTTATTTGATGTTCTAGATCGTGCGATAGAGCTGATTGTAAGGCTTTTTCTCCTCTAACTCGTGCATTGCTATAAATTTCAGTATATGGCGGTTAGGAAGAAAGAAAGAACTGGCCAAGGAGCCAATGCCACCCCAGGAGTGGCAGTTGATTCTATACCCGCTGATGCGGGTGATCACCCGAGGGGTGAGGATGTTCCCCCAGCTACTACACCGTCTGATTCTACTACTCCTGCTCCGACTACACCAATCCCTACTGCTATTGAGGGTGCAACTATTCCACCTCCAGCCCCATCTTCCGGTCCCGGTGTTTTGGATGGTGATCTTAGGGGAGCCATACAGATGTTGCCTCATATAGTGGAATCCCAAGTCCAGAGATCGAATGTTGCACCCGCTTCTTCCAGCCAACCAGGGGATTATGATAGTTCCAGGGTGAACATGTTTCTTCAACTAGATCCCCTACTGTTCACAAGTACTGATCCTGAGGAGGGCCCCCAGGACTTTATTGATGAGATGTAGAATACCCTCTAAGTTATGCGTGCTACTCATACGGAGGGAGTGGATTTGGCCTCCTACTGCCTGAAAGGGGTAGCCTATTGTTGGTTTGAGATGTGGGAGGACTCTAGTTAGGAGAAGATCCCTCCGGCTAGGTGGAGTGAATTAGCCGACGCCTTCATTGACAATTACTTGCCTGTCGAGGCTAAGGCAGCCCATGATGCTAAGTTTGAGACTCTAAAGCAGGGTAACATGAGTGTGTGTGATTATCATATGTGGTTCGCATGCCTGTTCAAGTATGCCATCTACTTGTTTCCCACTATAGAGTCTAGAGTGCGCCGATTTGTGCAGGGCCTTAGCCCCTAGGTTATTAATGAGCTCGTTATAGCTGCCTTGAATTATGATATTAACTATAGTAAGATGGTGGCATTTTCTCAAGCCACAGAGACCCACAAACTGAACAATATAATGGAGCGAGAGGGTAGCAACTTGGCCCGGTCAGTGGGCAAATTTGGTGGTTCTTCCGGTTTTGTGGTGATAGGACAACATTCAAGGGAGGGTCGTCGGGTCCATCCCAGTCCTTTGCTCAGTCTTCAGTTAGTGGACTGCCATCAGGGCTCACTCAGTAGAAGTGGAGTCGTTTTAGGCCCACTCAGGACAACGGGGGACCCCACCAGCAGGGTCTTCCTGGAGGGGGATTTCAGCAGCAGCAGAGGCCCCCATGCCTTAGGTTTGGGAAGATACATTTTGGGGTTTACTTAGTAGATCATCCCATATGCTATGAGTGCGGTGTCAGGGGTCAAATTTAGAGGGATTGTCTTTCGTCTCGCCAGAGTGTGGGCAGGGGTACGGCACATCTAGCTAGTTCTACAACTACTACATCCGCATCAACTCGCCAAGTTTGAGGCGCTCCAGCACCAGCAGGGCGTGGTGCAGCTAGGGGTGGTACCCATAGTTCGGGAGGGCCCAACAAGTTTTATGATATGAGGAGGTGTCATGATTCAGAGGCTTCTCCAGATATTGTCACAGGTATATTGACTGTCCAATCTCATGATGTATATGCCTTATTGATCCCAGTTCCACTTTGTCATATGTTAGTCCTTATGTTGCTATGGAATTTGGGATAGAACCGGAACTGCTTCATGAGCCATTCTCTATATCTACTCTGGTCCGTGAGTCTATTGTAGCTGCGCGGGTTTATAAGGATTGTGTTTTCATGGTGTGTGGTCGAGATACCATGACCGATCTCATTAAGTTGGGATAGTTGATCTTGCTGAAATAATGGGGATGTACTGGCTTTAATCGTGTTTTGCCAAGCCTAATTGCCGAACCAGAACTGTTAGGTATGAATTTCCAAATTATCCAATTATTAAATGGAAGGGGGATGATATGGTGTCAAATGGTAGGTTTATTTCTTACCTTAAGGCCATGAAGATGATCAACAATGGGTGTATTTACCATTTGGTCCGGGTTAGGGACACCGACATTGAGGCACCTACACTTGAGTCCTTGCCTATTGTGAATGAATTTCCAGTGGTCTTTCTGGACAAGCTCCGTGGGATTCCACCAGACAGGGAGATTGATTTTGGGATTGATGTTATGCCAGACATGCGGCCTATATATATTCCACCCTACAGGATGGCACCGGTAGAATTGAAGGAACTAAAGGAACAATTAAAAGACTTGCCCGAGAAGGATTTAATCCGACCGAGTATGTCACATCTGGGCGCACCGGTCCTCTTTGTAAAAAATAAAGATGGGTCACTAAGAATGTGTATTGATTATCGGCAACTCAACAAAGTCACGATCAAGAATAAGTACCCACTGCCAAGGATAAATGACTTGTTTGATCAATTACAATGTGCTAAGTAATTCTCCAAAATTGATTTGAGATCCAGGTATCACCAATTAAAGATCAGGGAGCAGGATATTCTGAAAACAACTTTCAAAACCCGGTATGGGCACTTTAAATTTTTGGTAATGTAGTTTGGGCTAACAAATGCTCCGACAGCTTTCATGGATCTTATGAACTGAATTTTCAATCTGTTCCTCGACTCTTTTGTGATAGTGTTCATTGACGATATTTTGGTATATGCCCGAAGTGAAGAGGACCATGCGGATCATCTCAGGGAAGTCCTGTAGACTCTATATCAGCACCGGTTGTATGCAAAATTTTTGAAATATAATTTTGGCTTAAATCTATCATATTCTTGGGCCATGTTGTCTCTAGAGAAGGAATTAAAGTTGACCCTCAGAAGATTACAACGGTGAAGAATTGGCCTAGACCTACAACCCCAATAGTGATTCGTAGTTTCTTGGGCTTAGCTGGATATTACATGAAATTTTTGGAGGGGTTCTCTACCCTTGCCTCTCCGTTGACTAAATTGATGTAGAAGGCGGTTAAGTTCCAATGGTT
Organism: Nicotiana otophora; assembly: GCA_000715115.1. Taxonomy (NCBI): domain Eukaryota; kingdom Viridiplantae; phylum Streptophyta; class Magnoliopsida; order Solanales; family Solanaceae; genus Nicotiana; species Nicotiana otophora. Next base: position 126,551 of record AWOL01S0036363.1, on the reverse strand, counting down.
AGATGCTTGTGAAAGGAGCTTCCAAGTGTTGAAATCAAGATTGACTACATCACCGGTGTTGACCGTACCAGAGGGTATAGATGTGTTTGTGGTGCACTGTGATGCTTCGAGGATAAGACTTGGGTGTGTATTGATGCAACATGGCAAAGTGGTCTCTTATGCTTCTAGGAAATTTAAGAATCATGAGAAACACTATCCAACACATGACTTAGAGCTCGCGGCGGTGGTTTTTGCATTGATGATTTGGCGTCATTATTTGTATGGGGTCCATGTGGATATATTCACAGATCATAAGAGCCTTCAATATATTTTCAAGCAAAGGGAATTGAAATGAAGGTAGAGAAGATGTCTTGAGTTACTCAAAGATTACGACATCGATATCCTATATCATCCAGGGAAGGCTAATGTTGTGGCAGATGCTATTAACCAGAAGTCTATGGGCAGTTTGGCTCACTTGGAGGCATATCAATGGTCGTTGGCCAAGGAGGTTCATCGGTTGGCTAGCTTTGGAGTTCATCTTGAAGACTCTATTGAAATAGGGGTGATTGTGCAAAATAGGGCTGGATCATCGCTGGTCGTGGAAGTCAAGGAGAAGCAATACGACGATCCGTTGTTGGTACAGCTTAAGGAGGGGATTCATAAATATAAGACCATGGATTTTTCTCTTGGCATGGATGATGGTACACTAAGGTATCAAGGGCAACTATGTGTTTCAAATGTAGATGGTCTCTGGGAAAGAATCATGATCGAGGCTCACTCTTCTAGATATTTCGTCCACCCCGGCTCTACAGTGATGTATCATGACCTTAATAAAGTCTACTAGTGGAATGATATGAAAAGGAATGTAGCGGAATTTGTTGCAAGATGTCCAAATTTTCAACAAGTGAAGGCCGAACATCAAACGCCTGATGGGTTGGCACAAAACATACAAATTCCGATGTGGAAATGTGCGATGATCAATATTGACTTTGTTGTAGGACTACCTCGCATTCCTCGAAAGTCCAGCTCGATTTAGGTGATCTTGGATTGACTCACGAAATCAGCACACTTCTTACCTATTAAGGTTACCGACACAACAGAATAGTATGCTCAATTGTATATCAATGAAATAGTCAAGTTGCATGGCACTCCAGTTTCTATTATCTCCGATCGAGGGGAATAGTTCACAGCTGATGTTTGTAAGAAAATTCATCAAGTATTGGGTGCCCAGGTGAATCTTAGTACACCTTTTTATCCACAGACCAACGGGCAAGCAGAGTGGACCATTCAAACGCTTGAGGATATGTTGAGCGCTTGTGTTCTTGACTTAAAAGGGTAGCTGGGATGATCATTTTCCACTCATAGAATTTGCCTACAATAACAGTTATTGTGCTAGCATTCAGATTGCACCGTTTGAGGCTCTATATGGTAGGAGATGTAGATCTCCCATAGGGTGGTTCGATATTGGGGAAGCAGAGTTGATAGGTCCAGACCTCGTGCATCAGGCTATGGAAAAGGTTAAAGTCATTATGGAACGATTGCAAACTGCCCAGAGTCGTCAGAAGTCTTACTCGGATGTACGTCGTAGGGATTTAGAGTTCCAAGAGGATGATTGGGCATTCTTGAAGGTTTCCCCCATGAAGGGTATAATGCGATTTGGTAAGAAAGGAAAATTGAGTCGAACGTATGTCAGACCGCACAAAATCATTCAGAGGATTAGTCAGGTGGCTTACAAGCTTGAACTACCTCCAGAGATGTCACTAGTGCACCCGGTGTTTCATATATCGAGGTTGAAGAAGGTGGTTGGAGATCCGTCGCTTATTGTTTCAGTTGAGACTATAGAGGTTAATGAGTAATTGACTTATGAAGAGATACAATTGCCATTCTTGATAGGCAAGTCTGTAAGCTGAGAAAGAAAGAGATTGCCTTCATAAAAGTGATATGGCAAAATGCACAAGTCGAAGAGGCCACCTGGGAAGCCGAGGAGGAGATGAAGAAGAAGTATCTTAATTTATTTGAATAGCTAAGTAATTGTGTCCATGATCTCAAAAGATAACTTCCTACGAATTATGATTCCCATGCACCACTTATGTGAAGGATACTCCTTCTTGGTAATATAATGTTTATAGCATTGTTTCCATGTTGTTTTACATCATTGTGTTGTGGTTATGTTGTTAGGACTAGTTTTGGGATTCTCTGGAAGGTGGATAGGCCCAATTACAGGTGAGACTCTAGCAAAATTTTTGAAAACTTAGAGAGTTAGTTAAAATCTGGAACTGTTGGTGTGGAAGTAACACTTGAGTCAGACAAGATGCTAATGGTGGATTTTGACCCTCATTCGAGAACAAATGATCCTAAGCGGGATATGATGTAAGGCCCCGTAAAATTTCACCTAAAACACAGAGTTTCCTGGTCACGAGGTGTGCTCAGCATATGATACAACATATAAGGGTGATATAAAAATAAATCAGGTAAATAACCACATAACTTGCGAGTAGAGATGAAATCCAAATCCAAACAAACACTAGCCAGATTTCCCTCAACCTTTCCATATCCATACCAAACCATTGATTAGTTTTCCTCAATTCCTCAATATCTGTGTGTACACCATCAATAAAGAAACATGAGAGGGTGACCCTAGGGGGATGGATCCATATCCACATGCCGCACAGACAACTCTGCATGGACAACTCACGTATTAATAATATTAACCACACAGACAACTCGCATACTGATAATATCAATATCAGGATCCGCACAGACAACTCACGTGTTGCACAAACAACTCACATCCCAGTAATATCAACAGCACAGACAACTCATGTCACAACCCAAATCGCAGGCCACGATGGGCACCCGGTGACTTACTCAACCGAGTACCAACATAACATATCTTTCTTATCATTCCATCATGGGTAAGTGGGCCGGAAGGTCCATCATGAGATACCCAGAATAAAACATAAGGGAATACTAGACATAGGATGACCCAACATGATATAAAAACTTATATATGTGACATATGAGCCTATACGACCAAAATGATCTGTTGTACACTCAAAACATAAGACGACAAGGCCATACAATCATCCATCTACATGACATATATCTACAAGCCTCTAAGAGTACATAAAAATCATTATGGCCGGGAAAGGGAGCCTCCATACCAATTTATACAAGTCCAAAGCATACTGACCAAATAGGCAACTCCGGAGCAAGTGGAGTGCACCAAAACCTTCCACTGAGCTGATAGCCTACTAGGAGGACTTTCAACCTATCTATCAGGATGTGCGAGCATATACTGCAACGTCCCCAGGAAAAAAGGATGTCAGTATAAATAAAGTACCGAGTATGTAAGGGATGAGAAGCAGTATATAAAAGACTTGAAAGAAACATGGAGTAAAGGACTCAACCTCTAAGTCTGAATAGCTCTATGCATCATGAAATATTTATAATGTCATTCATGTGCGTATAAATGTCATATCACCTCAACCTCTGTGGGCGAAATCATCAACATATACTAACTGATCCGGTGGTGGTGCATATATAATTCCATAACCTTTCCCCACACCCCATATACAGTAAGGCCCTATAAAAGTTTACCTAAAACCCTGGGTTTCATGGTCCCGAGGTGGGCTAATGCATTTGAGATTCTAGATGCCGGTACGGACTATTTGGGTTAAACAGGGCATTGGGAATTGAAGAAAAATTGTTGCATAACAAGGCATTTTTGCGGTCTATTATGCGACCGCAGAATAGATCTGCTGAACGCATATCAGCCGCAGTGTGAAGTAGTGAAATGGGGAAATTTTAGAGGCTGTTTTGCGGTCAAGTATGCGATTGCATAACGGTTTCACGGGCCACACATCCGTCACAAAAGCCAGCATGAGAAATTTTGGAAGGAGGTTCTATGATACCTTATGCGACCCCAGAATTGGTTTGCGGACCTCATACATGTCGCATAGCTGCACAGAAATGTCCGGTTCCGGAGGGCCAATATGCGGCCCATTTTGCGGACCGCAGAAGTGTTATGCGATTGCATATGCGACTGCATATCTGCATCGGAGCTTCATTTTTATCTAATTTTATAACCCGGCCCCATTTCATTTTATTTAGCCATATGGGTCATTTTTAGGGATTATCTAGTATTTTAAAGAGAGGAAAGCGCTATTTTAGAGAGAGATAGGGAATGATGCAAGGATTTCACTACTCCACTTGTATTGGGCCTTGGAATTTCACTAAAAGGAACTTGCTAGGGTTTTTAAAAGGTAAGAATTTCTTTCCCAATTCTCCAATTTCGAAAGGGTCAGGCTACTCCAAAAGAACAGCAGTCTAGCCTAGTTGTTGCCCTTCTAGTCGCTTCTTGAAATTTTGGATCCCGCTCTCAGCTTCGTCCATCCTCTCAAGTTGCTTATTCTGTTGAAGGCTTATGAACCGTTTACCCCAAAAGATCGAGCTTCCCTAATCTCTGTTCAATCTTCTCATGAACCTGAATCATTTGCTGAAGCCTCAAATAATTCTTACCGGAGAGATGCTACACAGGAAGAAATCAATGCCTATGAAAACAATAATAAGACTTAGTCTCATTGCCTGCAGGTTCTGGGTTGATTATGGGTGATGAGAGTATACATATCGCATGCATGAGCTAATAGGTATTATGGGGAAGTTGTTGGACAACCTTGGGTGGTTTTGTTGTTGAATTGGTTGACGAAAGGTTGGATTGTCATTGTAGAAGCTCTTGCCATACAAATTCCTCTAATCGTGCTTGTAATTCTCCCCTCTTCTATAGATTTGCATCATTAAGTGTGTCGGGACGTTGTTGTTACACCACGGAAGGCTCTTTCGAAGTATGAAGGCTAAACTCTTCTTCTATTATCTGAATTCCTGTATTCTTACAAGACTCCATCGTGTGTATTTCGACCTTGAAACACAGTTGAGGTGGGATATTCACGCTAGTTAACTGATTCTCAAATTGCATAACGTGTCCTAACACTCATTGTTAATGATTATCTATTTTGACTTAATTATGATATACCACTTTTTGGGAAGGAAATTTCGTACGAAATTAATGTGATAAAATTCTTGTTTCTCATATGATGAAATCTTATGAACTTATACTTGTTAAGGCCAAAGGTGACAAATGGTTGATTTGAAAAGAAATGTTTTGTACAAACTATTATCGTTTTGGGAATCCAAAGTGTGGCATTGTGAATACACCTCCAATCGTATACATTAGGGTGAGGGGGAAGGGCCGCTTTGTGTAGAGATTATGATTGTGAGTACAACTCTACCCGCACACACTGGGGTGAGGCGGCGGGGCCCTTTTGCGTAGAGATTGTAATTGTGAATACACATCCACCCGCACACATTGGGGTGAGGCGGCGGGGCCTCTTTATGTAGAGATTGGGATTGCGAATAAACCTCCACCCGCACACATTAGGGTGAGGCAGCAGTGCCTCTTTGTGTCCAGATTGTGGTATTGTGATTACACTTCCATCCACACGCCAGGGCCGCTCAATTTAGAGATTGTGGCATTGTGGTAGAGGTCATATACAGGATTCCCAACGAGAAATTTATAAATGTTACTCAAAGCATTTAATTATTTTTCTATGGTGTCTAATGGCTATTTAAGCTCTTTTATTGCTTCCATGACTTGTCACATTCATGTTGCACTTCCAATCCTTGAAGGGGGTGTTTGGTTTTCATACTAGTACTATTCGACATGTACTACCGCCCCTTTGCCGGGGGCGCTGCATATTTATTAGATTTAGGTGGTTCCACAACAAGCATCTTTGATCAGTGATAGAAGTGCAACCTCATCCCATCTGACTTGGCGAGCCCCACTTCATTTCGGGGTCGTATATCTTTTGCTCCTTATACATTTAGTTTTGAGGTATAGCTGGGGCCTTATTGCTGGCACTATCATTGTACTCCTTTGTATATATTAGACGCTCCGTAGACATAGTGTGGGTAGTATGTTGGTGTTAGGAAGGTCAAACTAGTAATGTTGTATTTGTACCACAAGTTCCCCTTCAAACGATGAAAGTGTTTGTATTTTGAGACTTAAAAAATGATGTGACTAATGAAAATGAATTGATGTTGTTTACATGATCCTCCTCATTGTCTAACTAATAAAATGCATCTTCTCTTTATTCGTGGGTGAGTTCGGATAGAAGGAATTGTACAAGCTTGCTTAGCCGGGTTATCTCGGTTGAGCGCCGATCACGCTTCCCGAGGTCGGGGCATGACATATACATATAATATACGCGTATATAATACCATCTTATCGTAGGTAAATGTACATGTATAAATAAATGCAATGCATAAGAAGTAAGTCAATAAGATCTCCCGAGATGTCATAAGATAAATATACCTTTGGTTAATACCATGAAATAATCAACTTTCTATTTTCTGAGACCCATGAACAGACGGTATAATAATACGACACATGAGGAATCAAGGACATAGGAATCCCTAGAACTTCTATGAATAGAGTCACTTGTGAAAATTGCGTGTTTGCTCGTTTCGTTGTATCATATGAATTATGCCAAAAGGAAAGAATGGATAGTCTTAACATACCTTAACTTCGTTGAGTCCTTAATACCTTCAAAGTAATTCTTCAAACATCTCAATCCAATCTATCATAGAATAAGGAGATTCAAAATCAGTGCTGAGTAAAGACTAAGTCCACAACTTAAACTAGTAGCTCGTTTATGTAAATTTGGGGAGCATCTCCCCTGTAACAAGGGCCTCCTCCAATATCATATACCAACAACAACCACCAGAGCAATACAATAAGAACAACATCAACAATAGGATACAATATATTTTATTAACAAGTCATCAACATATCACGACGAGCGGCAAGCTCGGATTGAATCCCTTTAGCACCCTTCAACCCCATTATCATTCATTCTTGAACTTAGTAATATATCCAGTATAATAACCAATACCTTTTAAATGATTTCAAACCTTGTACTCAATTTCAAAGTTACTCGAATAGCCTAACACAACATAATATCACTATGGACAACTTCAAAGTACTTTATAGCCATTTCTTTTCTAGTTACCAATTTCCTCAAAAAGATTGACATGTAAACCAACATAATCTTACTAAAAAAACCATATCAAACTTATTTTACATACTTTACAGCTATATGAAGTCATATACACAACTCCAAAATAGTCTAATAAGAGACAACAACTTCTTATACAACTTCAAGTTCTATCTTGTCATTCTTCATCCAAATAACTTAACCAACACATAGAAAAGCTTAATCCCAATAACTAGGGTGTTATACATACCTTAAATAATCAGAACAAACTTTAACCAAAGCTTCCCTTAGCTTACAAGCACCCTTAGTGGCATCACAACACAATAGAGGCTCTTTTCTTCACTTAGGCTAATATTTGTGGTTAGGTCTAGGAAATATCACCTTGGGTTCGCCTTGGAACCATGGAGGACTGTTAGAGAGGTGTTTAGAGAGTTTGGGAACTGTCCTTGGTCAAAAATGACTAAAACGGAGACGTCCAAACCCTTTAAATTCAAGGGTCATCCACCGCCAAAGTGGGTCCCATTGGGAGCTGCTTGCGCTGTCTCGCGAAAATGCAAATAAATATCTACTCCAATGTCGTATCGACAAATGATTTAATGAGTTAGAAACTAGACTCGTATATCTTCAATTCAATATTTGGTTCATCCTATAATTCCAAGTATATTAGGAGAAAAGCTATACTACATTTGACCTAATTTTCAGCATATTATGGATGTAACTTGTGAGGAGCTTTGCCAACTTTTGTTCCACAACTCGCTTGACTTCAAAACGTAACACACGACTATCATAAGAATAAAATAACTTATAACATAACCTCCTTATCTTGTTAAGAATCCTAGTATCACCCCAAAGTACATGTCATAACATTCCCAGCTTGTCGACTTTCGACAAAACTTATTGTTTTCGATTCGTTTAGCTTCTAAGCCGTCCAACCCTCTTGGTACTTGTTATCTACAATCTTAAATATTTGTAACCTCCACGGTAACATGATTAACTTACTTTATGTACTTTCAAATATAATCTCATTTCTGAGCTTACATTAATTGACTTACGATGTCATGTACAAAAATATGGGTTGTAACAACTCATGTGCCAATAATCACAATCCGCCTGACATGGTCACAAGCTACTAGTTCAGCTCATAACATAGAGGAAATAAATATACATGAAAACTTGTACATGATTAATGATTGTCAAGTTTCATACTGCGAGACTGGTATAGATAACATGGTATCATGCAGGCATGTGTAATGTGCGCTATCACAGCTAAAACAGATCATTTCATCATGAAATGGTAGTTTATCAGGTTCAATCCGAAGAATAACCTCAACGATATCTCAACTGTGGTACAAGTAGTTCAGAGAAGGGTACAAATAGGAGAAACATCTCGGCTTGAAGCTTAGAAATCAATTCAAGGCATGTAATAGCCTAAGCACTACCCTAAGCATGAAAATAATACCCTGGTGCACGTATATGGGCTCAACCCCACACATATGCGCTACTCATAGCACCTAACTATCACAACTAGGTTAGGCTACTAGTGCCTCAACCATGTTTAGGTAAGATACTTACCTCAAGCAAGCTAATTTACTTCTCTAACAAGCCATTCCCACGCGTATCGACCTCCGAACGATCCGAATCTATTCAAAATAATGCAAAACCATCAATAAAAGCCATACGAAGTGATTATAAAGATAAAGCTAAGATCTTTAACTCAGGTAAAAAAAAACAACTCAATAAGTCAACCTCGGGCACGCATCTCGGAACCCGTAAAAAATTCACAAATTCTGAACATCCATTCAATTACGAGTCTAACTATACCAAAATCATCCTATTCCAACCACAAATTGACCCTCAAATCCTCAAATTTCACTCTTCAATAACATAGTCCACAAATTCCCAAGTTCTATCTTAGATTTATGAAAACTAGGTGTAATAATTAATGGGTAATTAATATCTAATACCAAAATCGAATAAACATCACTCACCTCTTCAATTGGGATGAGAAATACTCCAAAACATTCCTTAGACCGAGTCCCACAATTCCAAAAATGAGAAAACAATGAAACCCTTCGATTTTAAAACCTGCATGATCACGCATCCGCGCCCCATTTTTCTGCTTCTGCGAGACCACTTCAGTGGTCCAAATCGTGCATATGTGCGTTTCACTAGTCCCAAATGACACAACAAACCTTTTCCAACTCCCGGGACCAAAATCCGACCCGGTATCATTAAAGTCAACTTTTGGTCAAACATCTCAACTTTTCAAACCTTCTACTTTCCAATTTTGTAAAAACTCATCAAATCAACCTACGGGCCTCCAAAACAACATCTGGACATAAGCCTAAGTTCAAAATCACCATACGAAGCTATCAGAACCATCAAACCCCTATTCTGAAGGCGTCTACACAAAAGTCAAACTCCGGTCAACTCTTCTAACTTAAACCCCTAACCTTGGGACTAACTGTCCCAATTCACTCCGAAACATTCCCGGACCCAAACGAATCACCACGGTATGTCACATAGCCACAAATGAGCATAGAATAAGCAATAAACAGGGGAACGGGGCTACAATACATAAAATGACCAGTCGCATCTTTATATTTTTACATAACGCTCCGAAATACGCTCGGCTCATCTTGGACCTCAACCAAAAGTGCGTACAAGTCCAAAAATATCATACGAACCTACTAGAATTGCGAAAGCATCGATTTGTGGTCTTTTACCAAGAATGTTGACCGTGGTCAACCCAAATGTCATTCTAAGCCAAAATTCATTTTGTCTTCAAACGTTTACGTAAAAACTTTTCGGAAAACAACACAGACCACACACGCAAATGAAGGAACATCAAATGGAACTATAAGAGGTCTCATAACACAGAAATAAAGGCTAGTGATCAAAGCGGCCTATCTAGTTGTCATATAAATAATTATGTTATAATATCAAAATTGAGTCAAAATCACTTACCCAATAGCTTTGTATGAAAATCCCCTCATAAATTTTCCACCCACTAAGTCTAAGGTTCAAAATATCATAAACTGAGAAAAAGTACCGAAATTCCATCCTTTTGATCAGCAAATGCGGTCATCCCTGTCCAGATTCCCCATAGCAAAAGCGATCCAAAATTCTGCAAATTAAAGCGAACACCCCAGCCCCCAACAAACATCATAAATGCGATACCCCCCTCGCAAAGGTGAGGTCTGCAAATGCAAATCGGATCTCGCATTTACGAGACCTGCAGTATCAGCCCTAAAACCAGCAACATCTGAAATAATTCAAATCACTTTGAATAGCGTCGGAAACTCACCCGAGCCCTGGGGATGCACACCAAACACCCCCACAAGTCTAGAAATATCATACGAACTCGCTCGCAAGCTCAAAACGCCAATATAGGATCCAAAACCACAAATCTGACACAAACATATAGAATTCATAATGAAACTCCAAAATCGCTAGAATAACAACCAAACACCAGATTCCTACCAAACCACCTCAGAATGACACAAAACTTTGCACATAAGTTACAAATGATAAAACAAACCTATTCCAAGTCCCAAAATAAAAATTCGAACATGGTAGCCATAAAGTCAGACCATGGTCAAACTTATAAATTTCCAAACCTTCAAATTGCCAACTTTGTTTAAAAAAGAGTCAACACGACCTAGGAACCTCCGAATCCAATTATAAGCATATGCCTAAGTCCAAAATTACCATAATATATTGAAACCATCAAAACACCGTTCTGAGGGTCGTGTTCAGAAAATTCAAATCTCAGTCAACATGTCTAACTTAAGTTTCCAAACCAAGAACCAATTGTTCCAAATCAATCCAAAATCTCCCCGAAACCAAATCAACCATCCCCGCTAGTCATAAAGCTACAAATACATATAATGGAAGATAAAAGGGGAAAATGGGCTCAAATACATAAAATAACCAGTCAGGTTATTACACGAACCATCAAAAACTCTGATCCGAGATCAAATACGCTAAAGTAAAAGTTGGTCAACACTTGTAACTTAAGGTCTCAAACTTGGAACTAAGTGTTCCAAATCACTCCAAATTCTTACCGAAACCAAGCCAACCATGCATTAAAGTCATGATACATCATTATATGAAGTTATTCAAGACCTCAAACTACCGAACAAAATGCAAAAATCCAAAACGACCGGTCGGGTCGTTACAACTAGGTATATGGATATTTAATTGAGCTTTGCATGTTATATATATATATATATATATAGTATCCTTAACCTGAGACCTCTTTACTATTTCACCGAGGTTAGTCAGGATACTTACTAAGTATATGGGGTCGGTTGTACTAATACTACACTTACGCACCTTGCGTGCAGTTCTTGGAGTTGAACTGATGTTGATACAGAAGCTGGCATTGAAGATGTATCTTCTTTCTGGATATAGCTACCACTTGTCCTTGGTAGCTTTGAATTCGTACTCTATTTATGTATACTCCAAACATATGTTGTTTTTATTTTCATAACAACATTGTAAATCTAAATCTTGGAGGCTCATGACTTATACTACCAGTTCCTTTGGATAGATTTATTGAATTCTATTGCAGTCTTATTAATATATTGATGGTTGGTAAAGATGTCATTATGACTAGGTGAAATTTGGGTCGTGACATATATGAGCATATGAGCAGTAATTATAGGAGTCAAAAGAAGAGCCTCGGTGTCAGAAGAAAGCCACATATATTCTCAAGCCAGGTAATCACGAAAATCATGAAGAAATACTCAGTTCAAATGCTATGTACCTAAACCACAATGTAAAACATGTCAAACAACATATACACTCAAGTTATCCCTATTCTATTGTCCGTTCCAAAAGAAAAAAATATTTGTGATTTTGTTTAGACTTTAATCACTTCAATGTAATCTTTCAACACGTGTTGAGGGAAGGCAATATTGTGGCCGACGTTTTAGCTAACCTTGTTTTTTGTTTTGCATGTACACTCAATTTTAGTTCAGTCATCTAATTACCTAGTAAAGGAAAGACATTGATCAACATGTACAAAGCTCAGATGCCTAACGTTATGGTTAGGGTTGCTAAGAAAAGAGCTCCAGACTGATGAATACTCCACGAATTATGTGGCCTGCTTGTGCGTCACTTTGCTGCTCAGTTCTTATTCAAACAGTGCCAAACTATTTTCTAGTGGAATTAGAATGTGTACATGCTCAACCTGGAGATAGAAGACACTGTCTAGATCTCAAAAAACAAGCAGCCGTATGAACTTTCTACTGGAAAGCTGCAAATTTTAACTGATGGTACTAGTTTCTGAGGACTATAGTTAGTTCTTAACTTTAATTACTAGTGACAATGGAAACTACACATGTGTTAGGCCAATGTTTTTTTGGTAAGTTATTGGATCTGCAAACTGCCTGTGTCGAGTTTACTCAATATTGTATGGTATCATATCATCTTCCAGTGGTATTACCATGTTATCATGCTCAATCTTGAGATGGTGTAGAAGTATATAGAATTGCTAAAGGAAGCATGCAGTGTTTGGTATTGAAAGTGTACATTTATGCCTTATTTCACTATATTGATACTACTATTAGCATGGAACGCATATGTGTGACAATGTAAGTGAAGTATGAAAGGATCAGGAAGGAACGAAGCTGCAACCAATTGATCTTATGGTTAATGAACTCAAGAGATACAAATTCAAATTTTTATGATTTCTCGATGGCTTCTAATAAGTGGTGTGACTGTCATGAATCTACATTTTCTTTATCCTTTGGAGTTCTGTCTTTAGGAATGCATAACATGGCATCTGGTGAGATCTTTAGAGATGCTACTTTGCGGTTATTGCCCTTGGCCTTTGGATTCACTAACACTACTGATCTATAGAAGCCTGCATCCTACATTGATGTAATAGCTAGATCATTTTTTATTGTACTAGCTAGGGGCAGAGTACTCTTTTTAGCTTTGTTTGATCATCTTGTAAGACTTAGACCCATTTTTGGATTATTTGTTATATATATATATATATATATATATATATATATATATATATATATTAGCTACTAGGCACTTTGCCTACCTAGTAGTATATTTGATTTTAAATAAATTAGTCGTATCGAAGAACGGTTTAATCTGTTTGAAACTAGATTCGTAGTCGACCTACTTCAATTTAAAAACAATTTGGACGACCTTTATTTCTCATATTTTGACCCAACCTCATCCCTATGCTCCTCCTAACCCTGGTAAACAGATACCATAAGAGTTTAAAGTGATTCCCAAGTGATTACCCCATATTTCAACATTAACAGTCAGTTCTAGCGAAGAACAACACCTCTCTAAGTTGTATTGTCGTTGAGGATAATTGTGGGTTGTGTTAGGATAAAATTTCAAGTTGTTACTACTGACTAAGGTGAGTATAACAGCCTAATAATTGTGCTTAAGCTTTCTTATATGTTGGTTAAGTTGTTAGGATGACAAACTACAAGATAATAGTTGAATTAGCTTGAAATGTTATTGTCCTTGATGGATTGATCTGAAAGTTGCTCTTATGGACTTTAAGTGGCCAGAAATTATGGAAAGTAAGTTGGCTATGATATTTTTAGTATGATTATGTTGGTTTACATGTCAATCTTGTTGAGAAAATTGGTAACTAGAAAAGAAATGGGTATAAAGCACTTGGAAGTTGTCCACTGTGATATTATCTTATGTTAGGCTATTTCGGATAACTTAGAAATTGAGTACAAGGTAGGAAATTATTTAAAAGGTATTGGTTATTATACTGGATATAATACTAAGTTCAAGAATGAATGATAATGGGGTTGAAGGGCGCTAAAGGGATTCATTGCGAGCTTGCCGCTCGTTGTGATATGTTGGTGACTTGTTAATGAAATATTGTTTACCCTATTGTTGATGTTGTTCTTATTGTATTGCTCTGGCTGTTGTTGTTGGTATATGGTGTGGGAGGAGGCCCTTGTTACAGGGTAGATGCTGCCCAAGTTTACATAAACAAGCTACGAGTTTAAGTTGTGCACTTAGCCTTTACTCGACATTGATTTTGAATCTCCTTATGCTATGGTAGATTGAGTTGAGTTGTTTGAAGAACTGCATGGAAGGTATTAAGGACTCAACAAAATTTAGGCATGTTAAGGTCCTTTTGGCATGATCCATATGATACAACAAAACGAACAAACACGCAACTTTCACAAACGACTCTATTCTTACAAGTACTAGGGTTGCCTATGTTCTTGATAACCCATGTGTCCTATTATTATATCGTCTGCTCATGGGTCTCAAAAAATCTGTAAGTTGATAAAGCTTATTTCATGATAATAACCGAAGACATATTGATCTTATGACATCCCGAGAGATCTTATTGACTTACTTCTTATGCATTGCATTCATTTATACATGTACACTGACCCATGACTAGATGGTGTTATATACGCATATATTATATGTACATATGGTATGGGGAAAGGTTGCAATGTTATATACATACCACAAGCTGATTAGTTGGTATACGTTGATGATTTCGCCCACAGAGGCTGGGATGATATGATGGGATGCCCTCCTAGGCTTGATGATGTTATGTATGCATATACCTATGCATGATATTATTTTTATACTTATATGCATGCGATTATAAATGTTTCATGATTCAAAGAGCTATTCAGACTTACAGGCGGAGTCCTTTACTCCATGTTTCTTTAATGTCTTTTATATTCTGCTTTTCATGCCTTACATACTCGGTACTTTATTCGTGCTGATGTCCCTTTTGTCTGGGGATGCTGCGTTTCATGCCTGGAAGTCCCGAGAGACAGGTTGACAATCCTCCTAGTAGGCTATCAGCTCAATGGAAGGTGTTGGGGCACTCCACTTGCTCCAGAGTTGCTTATTTGGTTAGTATGCTTTGGACATGTATTGATTAGTATGGCGGGACCCTATCTCGTCCTTTAGTACGTTTATGTACTCTTAGAGGCTTGTAGACATATGTCATGTATATGGATGATTGTATGGCCTTGTCGTCCTATGTTTTGAGTGTACAAATTATCATTTCGGTCCTACAGGCTCGTATGTAACGTGTATAAGTTTGTATTCCATGCTGGATCGTCCTATGTTGAGTTTTCCCTTATGTTTTTCCTGATTATCTCACGGCGGCCTTTCCGGCTCATTTACCCATTATAGTATGATAAGAAAGATATGTTACGTAGGAATTCGGTTGCTAAAGCACTAGGTGCCCGTCGTGGCCCATCGGTTTGGGTCGTGAAAAAAGTGGTATCTGAGCAAATCTGTCCTAGGGAGTCTACAACCCGTGTCTTGTAGTCATATTTATAAGTGTGTTGTGCACCACACTTATAAGAAAGAGGATACAAGGCATTTAGGAATGTCACTCTTTCTTCTTACTCTAGATTGTGTGGTAGAGATCAGTTGTAATAATTCAAACTCCTAAATTCTATTTTATTCGTAATACAACGATACATATATCCAGATAGACAGTTGGTAAGAGATTGAATGTGGTTGTGAAAGAGTTGAGTCAGAGGAACTCGATTTTGCATCATGCTTATGATGAGTAAATGTGAGGTCTTCAGCAGATCAAGTGTGTACTAAGATGTGTGAGCTTCTTGATAAGGAGCGCTAAGGCATGAATATCTATCCACCCATATGGTAAAAAGCAATAAAGGAATCAGAAGGTAGATACAAGTTTCTACAAGTAAATTAAGCAAGGTGAAGAAGAAGGGTACGAGGTGCCCATTTAGTGAAGATTATCAGTATTTACAATTCAGGCATAGAAATATAAACATTTTGAGTTACTTTCAACAGTAACCAAGATATATACAATTGGCCACACCCATCTCAGTTATGCCCTATGGGAGCTAACAGATATAGTTTAAGAGAAGGATGGGATATCAGGATCCAACTAGGGTTAGAGTAACCCAAAATTGTTGATGGATTGTTATCATTAGCTAACATTTTTGAAGGATAGTTCAAAACATGGTAATAGTTCTCCTTGTGAGACACCCAGATGGTGCACTCTAGAATAATACAGTGAGATATGAATACTAGAACATTCACAAATTTCAGAAGACATACAGTGGAATCCTAGAAGGGATAAATATTTACCTTAGTATGAATCCCACCCCTAGTAAAAAAATAATATTAGGTGACCCAAAGAGCTGTTGAGATGGAGCAAGGGGAGATAAAAGTGAAAGAATGTTTTGTTGAAGTTTTCAAAATAAGGTAATAGGCAAGATATTAGCAGGAGAATAAGAAGAGAGTAAATGAAGTATTATGAGTAAGATGTAATAAATTGGTGATGACAGTAAATCAAAATATGACAGGATGATAGAGTCTATAGTCAAGTGAAGGAAAAGACAAGACGTGACATGGCTTAAGACAATCAAACTGTATAAGCCATAAAATCATACCCTCATTTCGAGCAATGAGTTGGTGACTCCAACGTGATTACCAGAAGGAAAAGGTAGACCCCCAGAGTAATAGAAATCAATATGGGCTAGTGAACAAGATAAACTGAACATGAATTACAGACTGAAGGATTTTATAATAGTCGACATCGTGATAATTGCAGAGATAGCATTCCGGCAATAATAGAATGGACAACAAACGAATAACCTTTAAAGTTCATTCAGGAACACGCTTCCCTAAAGCAAGCACTGTGAGCAGAGTTAAGCTTAAGGGACTAAGTGTGCCAGTTACACTAGGTGTCACCCTCACGCGTAGGAAATGGAATTGTCCCTGGTAAAGAAAGGTTACTGCAAGGCGAGTAAGAATCAGTGAAGACGTGAAAAGATGTGGAAGATGAAGTGGTAAAATATTTATAGGTAAATCTTCATAGCATTAAATGCTGGTACTCCCCTAAAGGGGGAAGATGTTGGGATATGGTATTAAGTCAGAGTTAAGTAGTTCAGGTAACTATGGAATAGTAAAGGAAGAATGTGGTAAAAAGGCGAAAGGAATGAGATTGTATTTATTCAGATCCCACAATTATGGTACGACTCTAGAACATTATGCAAGCACGACGACGAGGAGAGGAAGTAAGGGTTCCCACCTAGGATGTTATTGATAATTAGAGGTGAGTAAGAACATCAAAAATTCTTTCAGGTATATGACGTAATAAGCTTGCAGCTTTACAAGAGTCAGAGGGTTTCCCCTAAGTGCTACAACGAATAACTAGCTGAGGAAATAATGAACAAGGCTTCAACCTAAACATAGTAACTTCAAGAAGAAATGGTCTTGTAATAACAGTCTCACTAGAATATTTTATACACTCCATGATAAAGTGGCACCTATCATGGCTAATGAACGGGAAAAAAAATCAAAAGTGATATTTGAGATCATATGAGTTACAGGAATTTCCAGTATTTGTGGGCACTAAGATAAGACAAGCAGTCATGCAGCAAGTGGGAGAACGACCAGGAAAAGTAATTGCTTATGTTTAAAGGCGACTGAGAAGGCACGAAAAAAAATCTATGGCGCTAGCAAGTTAAAGGAAGGTTGAGAGTAATATAAATAGATATGTGTAGGTCGCAAGCTAAAGTATAGTAGAGCGAAACTAGTTTTGGTAGATAGGAATAAGGATAAGAAAAGGTGAGTGAGAAGGTGACAAGAATAGGTAGGGCCGTGGAATCAAGCCCATCAAAACAAGAGAGTTCATGATTTTCGTAAGTTATACAAAGCTCTGTATAGCTTGAATTAACTCAGAGGAGTCTATGACTAGGTGCATTTAGAAGAGATGGAACGCTTCCCTGGTAGTAGAATAACGATGTAATTGTGATAGATAAAAGGATGACGCTTAGACCTTTGATTGAGTAATAATTTAAAGATTAGGTATTTCATGAATTGCACGAGATTAGAATACCCCCATAAGATGAATCACATTGGGATGCTATAAAATATGGTTTTTGAAGTATAGTATTGTCCCTAGGTGGATCAGGAAAATAACTTCAGATGTTTCCCGATGAGACGCGAGCCCTAGTGATAATGTATTACGTAAGAGGTTTCATGTTATCAGTGGTAGACTATGGATCAACATTAATGTGAATCAACAATGGATGGATAAAAGTTACAAAGTATGAGATGAGTTTAGGCCGTCATTTTTAAGATGAACAGTAATGAAGAAGAACTAAATGACTTAGATTTATACATATAGGATAAGAAGCGAGAGTGTAACCTGGAGTTGGGTAGCAAACCTCAGTAATAATAAACCAAAGTAAGTGTTATGGTATAGTATAACCTACCTAGATATAGTAAAGCCATAAGCATATGTGACCGAGGCTATGAAACAAGATATAGAAATGGTTATAAGTTTGACAAAGTACCAAGAGAAGAACTTCAGTACACCTATAGATGCCCCGAGGGACAGGTTGTTATAGTTCTGTAAATGTTCACAAAGTGAGGCCTAGAGATTGGCTAATTGTTTCTCTAAAACGCACACGCAAGTATACATGGTCGTACAAGTAATATAGGATTGTAAGTCCAGATACCGTACCCATAGGGACTTGTGATTAACTATCAACTAAACTTAACCCAAATAATTAATCAATTCAAGCGTATTCTAAAGTATGCATATTTAACTAAAACTAATCTAGAGTAACAAACTAAGAGATTAAAGGAGACAAGTTGGCGAATATTAGAGACGAATTCAACGAGAGACAATATTCTAGAGCTACGAGTTAGTTAACAATCCCGTTAAGTTTTTTTTTACCTAAATTGTCTAATTAATTTATCTAGTTTATTGATTGACAGGGTTAATATTACTCGCAATATTATCCCGAAGTACTACTCGGCTATTCAAGCTAAACTAATGCCTATATTCATATAGAATTAGGATTAACAAGAATGCATTAATTATTTACGTATAATAACCAAGAAAGGCGATATATCCCTATCCTAACTGCAAATATGTTCCCGATGCTCGAGTTCAAGATCTTGCTCTATTCAATATTATTGGCAATCAAAAATTCCCTCTCCCGAGTTCAATCCTAGATTCATAGATAATATTCAATTGGTAATCAAGCAATCAAAAAATTCAGCGCAAGATTTAATAAATAAACCAACACGATAAAATAATAAGAACAATTCAACCTTCAAACTACAATGTTCATGTAGCACCCACAACTCTAGAATTAAAGAACTATAAAGTTAAAGGGAGTGAAGAGGAAGAAAAAAACGGAGAATCCTTGCTCCCGAGTGTTCCGTGTGTGTCTTTTCCTCTCAAAGTGGCATCTCCCAAAAATATTTTTAGACTTGCTTTTATATGCGTTGGGGAGGTCTTGGGCCAACATAAACTTGTCTCGAGCAAAGTAGGAGAGATTTCTGGTCACCAGCACCCGGGGTAACGTGGGGCGGTAGCCCTGGCGCTGGGATTTTTAACGTTCTGGAAACTGGGCCACAGGTAGCGCCCCATGCTACCTGTGGCTCTACAAATGGCCATTTTCCAATTTCGCTCCTTTTTGGCTATAATCTCGCACCTTTCGCCCCATATTGCATCTAGATGATTCCTACACATTAAAATACCACGAATTAACACAATTTATAACATTACACATCCGAAATTCATAAAACATGAGTAAAATGTGTGGTGATATACATATATATATATATATATATATATATATATATATATATATATATATATATATATATACACTTTAAGCTAAATATCAGCACCCAACACTTAAACTCTTGCTCGCCCTCGAGCAATGGAACTCTCAACTACACACCAACACGTACATATCATCAAGGTAAGAGAAATCTATTTTTTCTTCAACATACACTCTACCAATGACCATGGTTGATAGAAGCAATTAAACTGTAGCATATGCACTCACTTATGCTCCCCTTTACTTATGCCATTCTTCATGTATTCACAACAAAGACAACGTGCTCATAACAATCTTATTCTTAAAAAGCTGACTAATTATCACAATGCACTCATGGCTTCAATACTCAACATCATAAAGAAATCTAATAACGTTACCTATCTCTTGTGAAACCATGTACCCTCACAACAAGAACAAGAGAGTAAGTTGAATCCACACATTCGACTCTCATGAGCCAATATAATTTAAGGACGCACATCTATCAAAGAAATCGCTCACTCTTACAAAGAAGCCACATGCATGTAAAAGGTACCATAGGCTTGCCTATAATGTAAATCTCCACTAATATAAGCTCACTCAATCTAAAAACAATTAAGACTTTATATGGTTGTACTGTGGGCTAAGGGACAGGTCGGATATATTTAAGATTAGTGGCTCACCCTCCTAAGTACTTTAACACATCACATGATAAACTTTAAGCGCAAATTCTTTAATTCAATTTCACAAACAAGATCACTCCCCAAAATTATTCACTATTTCTTTAAGCACTACTTTACTTTATATCCCACTAGTAAGAACAAGACAAAAACAATTTCATCTCTCTCTTTCCTTCTCTTTTTCGGATTTTTCTTTTTTTTTTCTTTCTTTTAACTATTTTTTTCCTTTTTCAATTTTCGCTAGTGGCGTATTATTTTACAAAACAAGTGCAACTTTCTTTCTTTTATTGATTCCACTATAAAGCCACCCCACACTTAGTCCTCACTTCTTCTAGCGCTCATTTCAATTTTAAAGTGCTTTTAGAGGTAATATGATCAAAATAATATCGATTAAGAACAAAAAAGGTTTGGACTCTTAATGTGGATGCCAAATAAAATTCTTCAGGCTCAAAATGGTTAACTAGGGATATGTTTTATTTGTTATAAGCAATTAAGCTCGGAAAGATCAAAGAAAGCCTAGAATCATTTTTCAAACCGAGCATCACCTAGGATTTCGCTTCAACTCACATATTGGGCAAGTTCTAGACTCAACCATAATAGCATGGACTACACAAAAACTCACTTCACACATGGTACATGACTCACTAAGGACGGTCTCATTATGACTCTCAGCAATGGAAGTATTCACAGAGCCACAGGATATTAAGCATTAAGCACAAAGTGAACAATAATCAAGCAAAACAGACATAGGCATCACAAAACATGGTATCAAATATATAACGGCATCATGATCAATATTAAAACACAGGGAAGTCCTCATGTCAAAGCCTAAATATGATACTATCAAACAAGTCAAGGGAGCCTAAGTTCATCAATATTTCTCTTTTTATTTCCTAAATTTCTAATATACGCTAAAAACTAAAATACAAACTGCGACCCGGTTCAAATTACATTCCATGTAAAAGAACCGAGGCACAAAGAAAACCCACGGGGGATTATTACTACCTAAAGGAAAATAAAAGACATATTTTTGGAATTTATTTATTTAAATTTTGTTTTATAAGTTTTTTGGTTAGACATTAGTCCTTCAAGAAAACTGTCTAGGAGATCCATCGTCGGAAAAATCCTAATTTTTTGGACTTTTTTTCAATATTTTCTACAAAAAAATATTAGTACACTAAGAAAGAGTACTACAACTAACTAGGATAGCATAGACAATCACCCAAACAATCTCCTCATCCCACACTTAAAATCATGCATTGTCCTCAATGCATCCAATAAAAAAATAGAGGGTAAAAGAGACTCCTTAGTAGGCCAAAGGCCAAAGCATTAGCCGTTCACAGGATACTTAGACTTCTCCCAAGTATGGTCCTTTGTGCGGATATCCCACACTTAGTTGCAACCACCTGCTCGATTTTACACACGCCTATTGGCTTTAACTCCATGCTCCTACTCCTACAAAACACAAAAATAATACTACCAAAAAAATAACACAATAAAAACAACAAAAAAAGACTAAAGAAAAATAATTGGGTTGCCTCCCAACAAGCGCTTGATTTAACATCGCGGCACGACGCTATCACTTTCACCACCTTTCCTTCCATTTTGAGGATATGAATTGTGTCCCAAAATTTGCATCAATTTTTCCATCACGTTCCTGTGGTGGTAGTACAAAAATAAAGGAACCAAGCAATATATATCGGATCTAGCACTTCATGGCCTTTAAATGAGGGATGTCATTTTGTCTCCTTGGCGTTGAAAATTTCAGAATATATGCACTTTTTTACCCATCCATTGACTCCTCCATAGGATCAAATGGATCAATTCTCGTGTCACTAACCAAGCACATTGTGGAAAAGTATTTAGAATGAGGTCCAATGCTCTCCAACTCTAGACTCGCTTCACTTTTAACATCCTCACTTTTGCACACTTCGTCAACCTTGGCATCATCAACAAAATTTTGGTCGAATAGTTGGAATTCCTCTTTTTGCTCCACAAGTTAGCTAGTATCTACAATAATTGGTTGTAGGGCATCATAAGCCTCAACCTTTTTATTTAATTGAGCCTGCAGGTCATAGATATCTGAGCCAACTTGGTCTATCTCTTGCCTGAGCTCAGTTCTTCCTTCTACTAATTGTTCTGCCATATTTGAAAGACCATTACGTAGAAACCCTTGAAAGTTTATTAGCTGAGCTTGTTCCTCTAGCCAAGATTGGCTCACTATATCTGCTTCTTCAAAGTTATCTTCTTATAGGAACTTAGTCTCTTCGTCGAGTTGAGGTTTTTCTTGAAAATTCGCCATTAATGTTTCCATTATAGCCTGCAGTACATTGATTTCTAAGGCAGTCTTTGTTTCAATTTCATCTTGTCACTCGGTTACTTGCCTCGCCATGTCCATAATACGAGCAACGTGTTCCATATCCTCCACTTCATCGCTCCTATCAAATTCATAAACACTATTAGAAACATCATAATAAGAGCTCAGGGAAGGATAATAAGAATTAGGACACCCATCCCAATGGCCACCTTGAAAATCACACACATTATAGAAATTCCAACCATAAGATTGGGACATGCATCACCAAAATAAGAATAACCAATATTCGACCAATTCTCATTCCAAGATGCCATGTCAACAAAAATAATAAATTATCAAACTACGCTAAAATAAAAAAAACATGGAAGAAAAAAAAGTAAAATCTAATATAGTAAAATAGTTAATTTCTAAGTCCCTGGCACCAGCACCAAAAACTTGTTGCTCCCAAACGCACACGCAAGTTTACGTGATCGTACAAGTAATATAGGATTCTAAGTCCAGATATTGTACCCACATGGACTTATGATTAACTATCAACTAAATTAAACCCAAACAATTAATCTATTCAAGCGAATCCTAAAGTATGAATATTTAACTAAAACTAATCTAGAGTAACAAACTAAGAGATTAAAGGAAACAAGTTGGCGGATATTAGAGACAAAGTCAATGAGAGACAATATTCTAGAGCTATGGGTTAGCTAACAATCCCATTGAGTTTTCTACCTAAATTGTCTAACAAAATTAATCTAGTTTATTGATTGACATGGTTAATATGACTCGTAGTATTCTCCCGAAGTACTACTCGCCTATTCAAGCTAAACTAACGCCTATATTCCTATGGAATTAGGATTAACAAGAACGCAGTAATAATTCCCGTATAATAACCAAGCAAGGCAATCAGGTATATCCCTGTCTTAACTGCAAATCTGTTCCTGATAGTCGAGTTCAAGATCTTACTCTATTCAATCTTATTTGTAATCTAAAATTCCCTCTCCCGAGTTCAATCCTTTATTCGTAGATTGTATACACTTGGTGATCAAGCAATATAATAATTAAGTGCAAGAGTGAATAAATAAACCAACACGATAAAATAATAAAAATAATTCAAGTTTCAATCTATGACGTTCATGTAGCACCCACGACTCTAGAATTAAAGAACTATAAATTTAAAGGGAGTAAAGAGGAAGAAAAAAAACAAAGAATCCTTGCTCCCCAGTGTGTCGTGCGTATCTTTTCCTCTCAAAGTGGAATCTCCCAAAAATATGTTTAGACTTTCTTTTATACGCAATGGGGAGGTCTTGGGCCGAAATAACCTTGTCCCGGGCGAAGTAGGAGAGGCGTCTCGTCACCAGTGCCCAGGGTAGCGTGGGGCGCTAGCCTTGGCGCTGGGATTTTTGAGGTTCTTGAAACCTGTGGAGCTACAAATGGACATTTTCCAATTATGCTCATTTTTTGCTCTAATCTCGCATTTTTTGCTCCATATTGCGTCTGGATGATTCCTACATATAAAATACCACGAACTAACACAATTTATAACATTACACATCCGAAATTTATGAAACATGAGTAAATTGTGAAGCGATATACATATAAATATATATACTTTAAACTAAATATCACTAACAACTGGAGGGAAAAGAAGAGAAGTGTCGCATAGGCGCACTTACAAGGTCAAAGTCATGCAGCCTACATGATAGAAGGTAGCAGATTGGTAGAATTCCGATCACAAGTCGTGGTGTGAGATAGAGGCCTAAACGGGGGAATGCCCTATCCTTTGAATTTATTCACAAAATAGTTACCTAGATGGTAAGGATAATATTAAAGTAATCGTAAGAGCTATAGGTTATGAGACTAATAAGCGCATCAGTCAACATTCGAGGACGAATGTTCCAAAGGGGGAAATAATCTTACACCCCATGTTTTCGTACGTAGGAGTACGTCGTAAGTCAACTGATGTACACTTAGAAATGAGATCATCTGTAAAAGTTCATAAAGTAAGTTAACCAAGTTACCGTGGGGGTTACAAATATTTAAGAGCATTGGTAACAAATACTAAGAGGGTTGGAAGTCTTAGAAGCTAAATGAAATGAAGAAAATAAGTTTTGTCGAAAGTCGACAACCTGGAAATGTTATAACTTTTACTTTTGGGGTGAGACTAGGGTTCTCAACATGATAAGGAGGTTATACTATGAACTATTTTAGTCGTATGATATTTGTGTGGTACGTTTTAAAGTCAAGTGATTTGTGGAACAAAAGTTGGCAAAGGTCATCACGAGTTACGTTCATAATGTGCTGAAGATTAGGTCAAATGTAGCAGAGCTTTTCTCCTAATATACTTGGAATTACAGGATGATCCACATATCAAATTTAATATCTACCGTCGATACTACATCAGAGTAGAGAAATATTCACGTTTATGCTAGACTGCACAAGCAGCTCCCAATGGGACCCACTTGGGCGGTGGTCAACCTACTTCACTTTAAAAACAATTTGGACGACCTTTATTTCTCATATTTCGACCCAAACTCGTCCCTACACTCCTCCTGAACCTCCTAAACAGATACCATAAGGGTGTTAAGTGATTCCAAAGTGATTACACCATATTTCAACATCCAAAGTTAGTTTTAATGAAGAACAACACCTCTATAAGGTTGTGTTCTCATTGAGGATCATTGTGGGCTGTGTTTGGATTAAATTTAAAGTTTTTGGTATTGGCTAAGGTGAGTATAACATCCTACGAATTGTACTTAAGCTTTCTTGTAATTTGGTTAAGTTGTTGGGATGAAGAACTGCAAGATAATACTTGGATAGATTGAGATGTTGTTGTTCTTGATAGATTGATTTGAACATTTTTCTTATGGATTAGAGGCCGACGCAGAGGCCGAGGGAGGGCTCCAGCTCCTGCTAGAGGACAAGGGCCTCCTAGAGTTTCTCCCGTTGTACCACCAGCATATCTAGTGGAGGATCTTGTCATTGAGGAGTAAGATTAGGTGCCTGCAGCTGAGCCGGCCCTGACAGATTTCATGTCCGCACCGGGATTTCAGGAGGTCACGAGGCATTATGTTGCGGTTCATGGATTGTATGATGCGGGTTGGTTTATTTCCAGCGGACCAAGCCACATCTCAGGCGGGATGGGGAGCACCGACCCCTACCACTCAGGCTCAAGGGCATGATGCTACCTTATATCAGACCCTAGGTGCACTACTTGCGGGCGAGGCTTAGCTAGTTGCTACAGTTATAATAGAGCCCAGACCAGCCGCAATCGGATAGCCGCAAAAGCTGTTGGATAGATGGACTAGGCTACATCCCCTACCTTTGGAGGTGAGTGATATGAGGACCCTCGGGCCTTTATCGATTGTTTTAGGGATAGACTGCACAATAAGAGAGTATTGGAGTCCCACGAGGTGGACTTCACAACACTTTAGTTGAAGGGCAGGGCCCGTAGATGGTAACAGTCATATCTTCTTAGCAGACCAACAGGTTCGCCTCCCTTAACTTAGGACCATTTCACAAGTCTCTTTCTAGAGAGATATATTCTACCATCTTAGAGGGAAGAGCTACGGGGTCAGTTCGAGCGGCTCTAGGAGGGTCAGATATCTGTCGCCGATTATGAGGCGAGATTCTCTGAGTTGTCTCACCATGCACTTATAATACTCCCCAACAATGCAAAGAGAGTGTGGAAGTTTATTTCGGGCTTGCACTATGGTATCCAAGTTACTATGGCCCGAGAGACTGAGATGGGACTCCTTACAAGTAGGTTGTAGGGATAGCTCAGAGGATCAAGGGTATCCGTCAGCAGGGCTGGGAGCATGCACCGAGGGACAAGCGGCCTCAATATTTTGGAGGGTTCAATGGTGCTCCGTCTGGGGGCAGAGGCCAGTTTTTGAGGGGCCAATCTAGCAAGCCCACGTATTCAACATCGGCTCCTTATCGAGGTTCTCCAGTGTGTCCCTATTTCAGCGGCATTCCAAAGAGCTCCTATCATCTACTAGCTATTTAGAATTCTTCTAGTGGGTATTCAGTTCCCCAAGGTCATACCCACAGTCACTCATCTTCAGTATCGAAAGTTGCTATGAGTCTGGGGAGCTTGCTCATATGAGGAGATTCTGCCCCAATCTTTAGGGTAGGGCAGTACAGCTGGGCTATCATTCCGTGATCACCACACCAGCCGTCCGGCCAACTAGAAGGAGGGAAGGTGGGTAGGGGCTGCCCTAGAGGTGAAGGCCAGCCAGGTAGCACTCCAGCTAGGTTCTATGCCTTCCCAACCAGACCAGATGCAGTAGCCACAGACGCCATGATCACATATATTATTTCTATCAGTGTTAGGGATGCTTTGGTACTATTTTATCTAGGATCTACATATTCATATGTTTTATCTCTATTTTCTCATTATTTGGGTGTCTCTCGTGAGTCCTTGGGAGCTCGTATATATGTGTCCATGCTAGTGGGCAATTATATTATTATGGATTGGGTTTACCAGTCCTATATTGTAACTTTCTATGGCTATAAAGACATGGAGGACCTTCCCTTGCTCGATATGACCGACTTTGAGGTCATCCCAGGCATGGACTGGTTGTCCCAATACTGTGTCATTCTTGATTGCCTTGCCAAGACTGTTACCTTGGTGATGCCATAAATGCCTATATTGGAGTGGTGGGGTTCATCTATTAGTACATCTAGCCGGGATATCTATTTCTTTAAGGCTCTACATATGGTTGAGAAGGGTTGTTTGGCTTATCTGGCTTATTTTCGGGTTACTGTTGCAGAGACTCCCACGATTAATTTAGTGCATGTGGTGCAGGAGTTCTCTGATGTGTTTCCTTGTGATCTACCAGGCATGCTACAAGATCATGATATCGATTTTAGTATTGATTTGGTGTTAGGTACCCAACCTATCCCTATTCCACTATACCGCACGGCTTTGAAAGAGTTGAAGGAGTTGAAGAAATAGCTTGAGGAGTTGCTCGCGAAAGGGTTCGCCAGGCCGAGTGTGTCTCCTTGGGGTGCACCAGTATTACTTGTGAAAAATAAGGATGGGAGTATGCAGATATGCGTAGATTACCACTAGTTGAACAAAGTTAGCATTAAGAACAAGTACATGTTGCCGCGCATTGATGATTTGTTTGACCAGCTATAGGGTGCTACGGAGTTCTCTAAGATCCGGTAT
Source organism: Nicotiana otophora (assembly GCA_000715115.1). Classification (NCBI taxonomy): domain Eukaryota; kingdom Viridiplantae; phylum Streptophyta; class Magnoliopsida; order Solanales; family Solanaceae; genus Nicotiana; species Nicotiana otophora. The sequence goes on along the minus strand of AWOL01S0036363.1, from coordinate 98,778 downwards.
CATCAGCTAAATATTTGTGCTTAGAATGTTCCGAAGACGACTTTCCAGACTTGATATGGGCACTATGGGTTTCTAGTAATGTCCTTCGGCTTGATCAATGCCCTGATGGCGTTTATGGATTTCATGAACCGGGTGTTCGGGCCATATCATGACTCATTTGTCAATGTCTTCATTGATGACATATTGACCTACTCGCTAAGTATGGAGGAGCACGAACAACATTTAAGAGTTGTGCTTCAGACCTGCGGGAACAGAAACTATATGCTAAGTTCTCCAAGTGCAAGTTCTAGTTAGATTCTGTGGCATTCTTGGGTCATGTTGTATTAGGTGGGGGTATTAAGGTAGATCCCAGGAAGATCGAGGTAGTACAGAGTTGGCCTCGTCCTACCACAGCGACCGAGATCAGGAGCTTCTTAGGGTTAGCAGGTTATTATCGTCAGTTTGTAGAGGGCTTCTCATCTATTGCGGAACCTTAGACTAGATTGACCCAAAAGGGTGCTCCGTTCAAATGGCCGATGATTGCAAGGCAAGATTTCGGAAGCTCAACACCGCATTGACTACAACACCAGTGTTAGTGTTATCCCTCGATTCAGGGATGTATACTGTGTATTGCGACGCCTCACGCGTTGGCCTAGGTTATGTATTGACGTAGGAGGGGCGAGTTATTGCATGTGCTTCACATCAACTGAAGACCCACGAGAAGAATTACCCCGTACATGATTTAGAGTTGACCGCGATAGTTCATGCTCTCAAGATTTGGAGGCATTATCTTTATGAGGTGTCTTGCGAGGTTTACACCAATCATCGCAGCTTGCAGTATTTTCTTAAGAAAAAGGATCTTAATTTGAGGCATCGCAAGTGGCTTGAGTTACTGAAGGACTATGCTATCACCATCATTTACCATTCGGGCAAGGCGAATATGGTCGCGGGTGCCTTGATCAGAAAGATTGAGAGTATGGGTAGTTTGTCATTCATTTTTGTAAAGGAGAGGCCGTTGGCTTTAGACATTCAGTCCTTGGCTAACAGACTTGTGAGGTTGGAGATTCTGGAGCCCAGTCGAGTTCTAGCATGTGTTGTGGCTCAGTCTTCATTATTCAAGCGGATCAAGGCTTGTCAACACGATGATCCACACTTGTTGGTTCTTAGGGAGACGGTACTACAAGGTGGTGCCAAGGAGGTTATTATCAGTGAGAATGGTGTTCTGCGACTATAGGGTCACCTATGTGTTCCTAATGTTGATGACTTGAGGGAGAAGATTCTAGAAGAGGCACACAGTTCTCAGTATTCTATTCATCCTAGTGCTACGAAGATGTATCACAACCTGAGGCCGCATTACTGGCTGTGGTGGATGAAGAAGGAAATAGTTATGTATGTTGCGAGATGTCTAAATTGCTAGCAGGTTAAGTATGAGCACCAGAGTCCAGGCGGCCTACTCCAGCAGATGGTTATACCAGAGTAGAAGTGGGAATGCATCACTATAGACTTCGTAGTTGGGTTTTTGTGGATGTTGAGGAAGTTTGACATCGTTTGGGTCATTGCCGACAGGCTGACCAAGTCGGCACACTTTATTCCGGTTGTGACTACGTACTCTTCATAGAGATTGGCCCAGATTTACATTTAGGATATTGTCCGGTTGCATGGTGTGCCTGTGTCCATCATTTCAAATAGAGGCCCTCGGTTCACTTTGTATTTTTGGAGAGTAGTATAGAGCAAGTTGGGTACCCGGGTAGAGCTCAGCACAACCTTTCATCCACAGACCAACGGGAAGTTAGAGTGGACAGTTTAGACTTCGGAGGATATGGTCGGAGCGTGTGTGATTGACTTCAGAGGGTAGTGGGGTGATTCGTGCCTTTAACCGAGTTTGCTTATAACAACAGTTATCAGTCCAGCATTGAGATGGCTCCATTCGAGGCTTTATATGGTCGGCGATGCCGTTCGCCCATCGGATGGTTTGAGCCCGGTGAGGCTAGGTTATATGGCACTAATTTAGTGAAGGGTTCCTTGGAGAAGGTAAAGTTGATTCAGAAGAGACTACACATATCATATTCCAGACAAAAGAGTTACGAGGATCAAAAGGCGTGTGATTTATCATTTATCGTGGGCGAGAAGGTTCTCTTGAAAGTCTCACCGATGAAGGGTATCATGAGGTTTGGAAAGAAGGGCAAGCTAAATCTGAGGTTTATTGTCCTATTTGAGGTGTTGAGGCAAGTTGTGGAGGTTGGTGAGCTTGCTTTGCCGCCCAGTCTATCAGGAGTTCATCCGGTCTTCCATGTGTCTATACTCTGGAAGTACCATACCAACAGGTCGCATGTGTTAGATTACAACACAGTTCAGCTAGATGAGAGTTTGTGTTATGAGGAGGAGCCAATTGCCATTGTTGACAGGCAGGTTTTCCAGCTGAGGTCTAAGCAGATTTATACAATAAATATCTAGTGTAGGGGTCAACAAGTCAATAAAAAGACTTGGGAGACCGAAGAGGCCATGCGGAGCAGATATCCACATTTATTCAGCACTCCAGGTATTCGAGGACGAACATTTCTTTAAGAGGTGGAGAATGTAACGACCCGACCGGTCGTTTTGCTTTCTAGATTCGTGTTCCCCTAATTAAGACTCCCCATATTTAATTTTACTATTTTATTACATGCGGGGATGGTTGGTTCAGGGTTCGGAAGGGTTCGGATTGAAATCAGAACACTTAGTTCCTTAATAGTGGCCTAAGATGGACAAGTTTGACTTGAGTCAACACATTTAGTAAATGACCTCAGAACTGAGATTTGATGGTTATAATAGGCTTGTAAGATGATTTTGGATTTAGGCGTGTGTTCGAATCGAGTTTCGAGTGATCCGGGAGCGTTTCAGCGCTTAATCTTGAAAGTTGGCGCATTGAAGGTTTTCAAGTTCTTTAAATTTGGTTTGAAATAGACTTGGGTTTAATCGAGGTCCGTTTGGGATTCCGAGCATGGGAATAGGTTTGTATGTTGATTTATTACTTATACGCAAAATTTGGCGTCATTCCGAGTTGTCTAAGTATGATTCGACATGTTCGTGGCTAGTTGGAGAAGTTTGAAGTTCATAAGTTGATCAATTTGGTTTTGGGGTGTGATTCTTAGTTTCAATGTTGTTTTACGTGTTCCAAGGGTTAAGCGGGTTCGAATTATCTTTGGACGGGGTCCCGGGTGGTTCAGGTGAGTTTCCGACCACCCGAATCTAAGTCTGCAATTGCTGATATGCTGGTTCTGGTTTCGTTCTTCGCGAACGCGGAGGTTGTATCCCGTTCGCAGGGAAGGAAATGGGGGACTGCATTTTGCTCTTTGTGTTTGCTGTCAACAGGTCGCATTCACGAAGGTTTAGGACCTGTGGCCTTCGGGTTCGCATGGGAAGGTACGCGTTTGCATAGAAGGGGGAGAGGGCCTGGTCCAAGAGGGTCAATGCCCTTCGCATTCGCGAATGGCAAGTCGCGTTCGCGATAAATTGCGGGGCTGGCATTCGCGATCGCGTGGGACCTATCACGACCACGAAAGGGATTTTTCAGGGCCTTGGCTGTTTTGCCTTCGCTATCGCGTAGGTATTTTCATGATCGCGAAGAAAAATCGATGGGCAATAGACTTAATTAAAAACGGGACTTTGGCTTTTTTTGTTCATTTCTCTCAACTTGTGGCCGATTTTAGAGCTCTTTGGAGAGGGTTTTTCATCTAGCACATTGAGGTAAGCAATCTCTACATAGTGTGAGTTTAATACATAGATTATGGGTAGATTTTAACATGTACAATTTGAGAATTGTAGAATTTTATTGAAAAACATAGGTTTTTGAAAACAAATGGGATTAGACCATGAAAATGATTATGGAATTGAGTATAAATTATATATTTGCAGTCATGAGGTTATAGGTAACATTTATTTACAAAAATATTCGGCATCCGTGCACGTAGGCCCAAGGGTGAATTTTAGGAATCTTCCAAACAGGGTTGGGTAATTACTCTAATAGTTAAATTATAAATGTTTGAGCATATATTGATTAATTTATATAACCTTTGGATAGTTTGGGACTGCTTGGCACCGATTTTATGTTTTTAGTGTGAATTGTGGACCGGGAGTAGGACTTGGAAATAAGGTAAGCCTCTTGCCTAACCTTATAAGATGAAATTATCCCTATAGATGTTTGAAATAGTTGTTTGCTAATAGTTGTGGGTTCTAGGATGCACGATGTGACCAGAGTCCATACGTAGCTAAAATCAAACTTATGTCCATGTAGACTTAGGACTTTACCATGTATTACTTGTATTATTTGCACCCAACTTGTTAGTTTAGTTACGTCAATTTATAGTTGAAATTGGATGAAGGATTTTATGAGATCGAGCTTCATTACTTTGAGTTTTGGCAAGATACTTGATTGTTAGAGGAAATTATGCCTTCTTTGAGTGTTATTCCTATGTAGTAGCGGTTGATCAAAGATTGTAGGGTTTTTCTATTCATATGGATCGGGTTGAACGCCTCGGCAGTATGTTAGATGCATCTATAATTCGTGTCAATCGACCCTCGCCAGTGTACACACTATTCAGGATCGGCATAAATCGTGTGTGATATTGCTCGAAGTCCGATTATACTTCATATTTCTTTCTTGATCTGAGACTTGAGAATTACTTGGTGGCTCTTATGCGTTAAAGACTTGGCATGTGATCGTTGGAGATTTTAAATTGATATTATGTTTAATAATCATTATTTACTATTTCTTATTCCTCTGTTATTGTTGTATTCCATGCCTATTTATGATTCACATACTTTATTTATTGACCTCTAGTAAGTATCGATGTCGACCCTTCATCCCTACTTCTTCGAGGTTAGAAAGATACTTATGGGGTACTTGTTGTTTATGTACTCACACTACACTTCTGCACTAATCGTATAGGATCTGAGGCAGGTGCATTTGGTGGCCAGTGTGGCGCGTATCCCTGCTACTCGGAGACTTAGTGGCGAGCTGCTTCCTATGCACCATTCTGCAGCACCCGGAGTCTCCTCCTTGTTATATTTACTTTTTTGTCTATTTTACTCCAGTCTAGCAATACATAGCTAAACAAGTAGATAAATTCAGTGTAACGACCCAAAATTCACATGTCGTGATGACGCATATCGCAATACTAGGCAAGCCGAAAATCATAATAAACCACACATCATTAAATTTGAAAACGTAATAAAAACGCTTAAGATTAAAATCTCATAGATAACTGATAAGAAAATACCGCGACTCAATACAAAATTCTCCCAAAATTCGGGTGTCACTGAGTACATGAGCATCTAACTAATAACATACTTTGATTGCTAAACATTGTCTAGAAAGATAGAATAGTACAAATAGCTAAAAGAAGGAGAATCAAGGTATGCAGATGCCAAAGCGGCAACCTCAAAAGTCTCTGATAGATAAAGCTCCAAAGCTAGCAACAGTCGTCCACAGAAGTACCCAGATCTGCAGACGAAGTGCAGAGTGTAGTATGAGTACAACCGACCCAATGTACTCAGTAAGTAACAAGACTAACCTTGAGCTGAAAGTAGTGACGAGATCAACCAATACAGTCCAAATACATATTTTTAAACCATACAAATATAACAAGAAATATGACAATAATATCTCAAAGAAGCTCAAAATCTGCTGGTACATAGTACAGAATGTAGACATGCTTCCAGGTTTAACAGTTAAACTCAATATAGATAAAATATGCCACAAATATGACTAATATGTGGAATATTACATCTCTATATCTACATGTCAATGTGCATGTCACATGTGATGCAACACAATGAAAACCACACGTATTTACACTCTCAGGGTACTCGATCGGACAGTCTCAATTCTCGCTCCTCACACTTAGTCACTCAGCACTGTATGGTACATGTGCTCACTGCTGGTATGTCAGACTCCGGAGGGGAGGATCCTGCCCAAGCACTAATAAAATCTGCTGCGGCGCGAACCCCGATCCCATCATGAATCAATAGGACCTGCTGCGGCGTGCAACCCGATCCCATCATGCGTTAGTAGTACCAGTTGCGGCGCGCAATCCGATCCCATCAATATCACTCATAAACAAGCCCTTGGCCTTGCTCAGTCATCAATCTCTCCATTCTATCAGGCTTACAACACTCATGCCAATCAACCCAAAACAATGATACATGATGTGACAATAAATGGTAACAGAGACTGAGATACGATAAGCAATGATGAATGCGACTGAGTACGTAACTGCAATTTAAGAAAATAACTCAATAGCAAAAGAACAACTATTGTGGGTCACAATAGACTAGTACATAGCATAAAAATGATTTATACCATAAATCACAGCTCAAATTCACTAATACATAGAGTAGACATGAGTAATAGCAAGTTTCACATAATTAACCGAGTCACAATTACTATGGTGCACAACTACATGCATGCCACCATGCATGTATGTGACCGGAACATCAATCACTTAACACTGATTTCAGGGGTTCATATCCTCAGAATCAAGTGTCGAAGTGTTACTTACCTAAAACCGTGCAAATCTCTACTCCAACAAGCCTTTCCTCATGATTGGGCCTCCAAACGCCTCGAATATAACCACAAACAACTCGATACAATCAATACAAGCTATAAGAATTAATTTCATATGAAAAAAGCCAAGTTCTTTAGCAAAAGTCAAAACGTCAACTCAAAAGGTCAACCTCGGGCTCACGTCTCGGAATCCGACAAAATTAACAAAATCTGAACACCCATTCAACCACGAGTCCTCCCACGAGTCAATTCTGATCACAAATCGACCTTGAAATTCTCAAATTAAAGCCTATGAAGTTTTTACAATTTTTTCCAATTTGTTTCAACCAAAAACACAAACTAAATTATGAAAACAATTATATATTCATGAATGTTAATGCCCAACTGACCACCCCTCTACGCGATCGCGTTGACCCCCCTCGCGCCCGCGATGACCTGAGCCTCACGAAGCTAAGCAAACATAAACACACGACCGCGAATACAGAGAAAAAGTTCCCCAGTTTCCATAACAACCCTTTACGATCACGATCCTCCTCTCACGATCGCATATAAGGAAACTGGCACCAACAAAAATCTACAGTCTTCAAAGTTCAATAATGCGCCTAACATGATCTGGATCACACCTGAGGCCCACAGGACCTCAACCAAACATACCAACAAGTCTTAAAACATCATACGAAATTGCAAGAAGCGTAAAATCATATCAAACAACACTAAAACCACGAATCCCGCATCGATTCAAGCCTAATAAACTTATGAACTTATAACTTTCAAAACTAACGCCAAAACATACCAAACAAACTCCGATTAACCTCAAATTTTGCACACAAGTCATATATGACACAACTGACCTATTCTAACTTTCGAAACAAAAATCTGTGCCAGATAATAATAAGGTCAACTCTCGGTCAAACTTTTTAACTCTCCAAACTTCTATTTTTCCAAGTTACGCCCATTCAAGCCTAAATCATCTACTGACCTCCAAATCAATATCCGGACACACTCCTAAGTCCAAAATCACCCATGGATCTATCGGAAATGTCCAAAATCTAATTTGGAGTCATTTACTCATAACTCAACATTCGGTCAACTCTTTCAACTAGGGTTCTAACCTAGGGACTAAGTGTCCCAATTTATTTCGAAACATCCCCGGAACCAAACCAACTACCCCGACAAGTCACATAGAAACAAACAAATACAAAATAGGCAATAAATGGGAGAACGGGGCTACAACACTCAAAACGACCGATCGGGTCGTTACATCCTCCCCCTCTTAAACAAACGATCGTCCTCGAACGAGTCTAGAAGCATACTTGGAGTCTCAAATAGGCGTGGATATCTGCTCCACATCTCCTAATCGGTCTCCCAAGTAGCCCCCCTTCCCTCCCCCTCCCCCCGACTGGCCAACCTCTCTACTGGACTTTCACTGAACATATGTTCTTTGACCTCAACTTTCGAATCTGCTGATGCACAATGGCTACCGGCTCTACATCATAAGTCAAATCACCATCCAACTGAACCATGCTAAAGTCCAAAGCATGAGACGGATCGCCGACATACTTCCGGAGAATAGAAACATGAAACACTAGGTGAACACTTGACAGACTAGGAGGCAATGCAAGCTTGTAAGCCACCTCTCCAATCCTCTCAAGCACCTCAAAAGGCCCAATATATCGAGGGGTCAACTTGCCCTTATTCCCGAACCTCATAACACCCTTCATGGGTGCAACTCTAAGTAGCACCTTATCCCCCACCATGTAAGTAACATCACGAACCTTCTAATCGGTGTACTCTTCTATCTAGACTATGTTGTGTGAAGTCGATCCAGAATCAACTTAACCCTTGTTCAAAGCATCCTGAACCAAGTTAGTACCTACTATCCTACCCTCACCTATCTCGAACTAACCCACTAGAGACCGACACTGTCTCCCATACAAAGCCTCATACGGAGCTATTGTAGGCAAAATCTACATGTGCCAGAAACTGCTCCCAAGAACCCCCCAAATCAATGACACACGCGTGTAGCATATCCTCCAATATCTAAATAGTGCGCTCGGACTGTCTATTCGTCTGAGGGTGGAATATTGTACTCAACTCAACCTGTGTTCCTAACTCTCGCTGCACTGCTCTCCAAATTTGCGATGTATAATGTGTGCCCTAATTTGAAATGATGGATACCGGTATACCATGAAGGCAAACAATCTCGCAGATGTAGATCTCAGCCAACCGCTCCGAAGACTAGGTAGTCCCAACTGGAATGAAATGCGTGGACTTGGTCAACCGATCCAGAATCACCCAAATAGCATCAAACTTCCTCGAATTCCATGGGAGCCTAACTACAAAATCCATGGTGATACGCTCCCATTTCCAATCCGGCATATCAAGCCTTTGAAGCAATCCGCCCGGTCTCCGATACTCGTACTTCACCTACTGACAATTTAGGCACCGAGATACAAACCCCGTTATATCTTTATTCATCCTCCTCCACCAATATTGCTATCATAACTCCTGATACATCTTTGCAGCACCAGGATGACTGCAATACCGTGAACGGTAGGCCTCCTCACGAATCAACTCGCGTAACCCATTTACGTAGGGCACACAAATCCGACCCTACATCCGCAACACCCCATCATCCTTGATAATAACCTCCTTGGAATCACTTTGCTGAACCGTGTCCTTGAGGACAAACAAATGGGGGTCATCATACTGACACTCTCTGATGCGATCATATAAGGAAGACCGAGAAACCACACAAGCTAGAACCCAACTAGGCTCCAAAGCATCTAACCTCATGAACTGATTGGCCAAGGCCTGAACATCTGATGAAAGCAGTCTCTCATCAACAAGAATAAATGTAAGGCTACCCAAACTCACCACCTTTCTACTCAAGGCATCGGCCACCACATTGTCCTTCTCGGGATGATACCGAATGGTACTATCATAGTCCTTTAGTAGCTCCAACCATATCCGCTTCCTCAAATTTAGATCCTTTCATTTGAACAAGTTTTAGAGACTTTGATGATCCGTAAATACCTCACAAGACACACCGTGGAGATAATGCCTCCAAATCTTCAATGGATGAATGATGGCTGCCAACTCCAAATCATGAACAGGGTAGTTATTCTCATGGGGCTTCAATTGGCATGAAGCATAAGCAATCACTCTACCCTCATGCATCAATACACACCTAATACCAATTTGAGAAGCATCATAATACACTGTATAAGAGCCTGATGTTGAAGGAAAAACTAGAATTAGAGTTGTGGTCAAGGAAGTCTTGAGCTTCTGAAAGGCTCTCTTTACACTCATCCGACCACCTGAATAGAGCACCCTTCTGGGTCAACCTGGTCAAAGGCGCTGCAATGGACGAGAAACCTTCTATGAGGCAACAATAATATCCGGCCAAGCCGAGAAATCTCTGAAGCTCAGTAGCTGATGACGGTCTAGGCCAACTCTGAACCACCTCTATCATCTTTGGATTCACCTTAATCCTCTTATTGAATGCCATTGAACTAAGCCAAAACTCACACTTGGAGAACTTGGCATAAAGTTTCTCCTCCCTCAACCTCTATAGTACAATCCTCAAATGTCATGCATGCTCTTCCTAGTTGCGTGAGTACTCACGATATCATCAATAAATCTTATGATAAACGAATCAAGGTATGGATGGAATACAATATTCACCAGATGCATGAACGTTGATTGGGCATTCATCAGCTCAAATGACATCACAAGGAACTCATACTGACCATAGCGGCTCCTGAATGCCGTCTTCAGAATATTTGAGTTCTGAATCTTAAACTGGTGATACCCAGACCTCCAATCAATCTTAGAGAATACCCTTGCTCCCTGAAGCTGGTCAAATAAATCATCAATGCGCGACGAAGGATAATAGTTCTTGATTGTAACTTTGTTCAACTTCCTATAGTTGATGTACATCCGCATAGTACCATTATTCTTCTTCACAAACAGAACTAGTGTACCCCAAGGCGACACGCTAGGCCTAATAAACCCCTTATCAAGAAGCTTCTAAAGCTGCTCTTTGAATTCCCTCAACTCTGCTGGTGCCATACGATACGGAGGAATAGAAATGGGCGGAGTGCCTGACACCAAGTCAATGCCAAAATCAACATCACTGTCGGGTAGCATGCCATGCGGGTCTGCAGGCAACACATCTAGAAAAGCTCGCACTACCAGAATAGAATCAATAGTAGGAGTATCAGCACCAATGTCCCTCACGAAGTCCAGATATGACAAACACCCCTTCCCAACTATCTGTTGGACTTCAGATAAGAAATCACCCTGTTGGGAACATAATCTAGTGAACCTCTCCACTCGATCCTCGGTAACCCCGGAATCGCCAACTTCACGGTCTTAGCGTGACAATCCAAAATAGCATGACATGGGGAAATGATCCATAGCCAAACTCACATCTAAATCAACCATACTAAGCAATAAGAGATCGACTCTAGTCTCCAAAACCCCAATAGTCACCACACACGACTGATACATAGGGTCCACAATAATAGTTGTGCCCACCATCATAGATACATGAACAGGTGAAACTAAGGACTCATGTGGCACATCCAAATAATGAACAAAATATGATGATACATACAAATAAGTGAAACCAGGGTCAAATAATATAGAAGCATCCCTATGGCATACTAAGAGAATACTTATGATCACTGCGTTTGAAGGAACGGCCTATGGCCTGGAGGGAATATCATAGAATCGAGCCTGACCGCCACTTGATAAGCCTCCCCCTCTAGGGCAACCTCTAGCTTCCTGAGCCCCACCTCAAGCTTCCTGAGCGGGTGGTGATGTAACTGGTATGGAAGTCGCAACCTGACTCCTCTGCTGAATTGGACCTCCTAAAAGGCGGGGACAATGCCTCTTCATATGACCAAACTCTCTGCACTCAATGCAACCCCGCTCTGACAATGGCGGCAAGTACTAAAGCAGACCCCGAGAACCAAAATAACTACTAGAGGTGGCTGGCATAGATGAACCCCAAACTGATGGAGCATGGATGAACTCTGAGTTGGGAGAGCACTAAGAGATGACTGACATGGACGATCACAGTATAACCCATGGCTAAGTAATGCGCCATGATGAACCGAACGAGCCATGAGAGCGGGCCTAAAAAGACGACCCCTGCTGTAGTGGGATTGACCCCCAGAAGAAATACCGCTGAAACAACCCGAACCATGAGGTCTCTTGGCCTCCCTCTCCTCACATTCCTGACTACAGACCAGCTCTAGCCACTGAGCAATATCCACCACATCGTCAAACATTACACATGATACATTCTCTTGAGCCATAACAAAGTGCCGTCCATAGTTGAGGCCATCAATGAACTTCATAATCCTATCCCACTATATGGAACCAACCAGATCGTGCGACAAGACAACTCTAAAAATATCATCTCGTACTGGGTCATGGACATACCCTCCTGGCATAGCTATTCAAACTGCCTACGCAACTCATCCCAGTGGGTCGGTGGCACAAACTTCTCCAAGAAGAGAACGGAGAACTCGTGCCATGAAAGTGGAGCAGCACCAGCTGGGTTGCTCTGCTCATAGTCCTCCCACCATCTGAAGGCTGCCCCGATCAGCTGAACAGGAGTACATGAGACCCCACTAGTCTCTAGAATTCCCGTCATGCGAAGAATCTGCTGGCACCTATCCAATAAGTCTTGAGCATCCTCTGACTCAGCCCCACTAAATGATGAAGGCTTGAACCTCCCCAACCTTTGTAGTCTCTTCTGCTCCTCATCACTCATAACGAGACCCACCTGGGCCTGAGAAACTGCAACCTGCTGGGCTAGGTAGTACCCCCGATGTTTGGAGTCCCTACACCACATGCACTGGAGTTCGGGCGGCGAGAGTCTGTGCACCTCCCCCGGCCTGAGAAGTGGAAGGTGCGGCCTGAACTAAAACCGCCTGAGCAAGGCTAGTGAAAATAGTTAATATCTGGGCTAGAGCCTCCTGAAGGCCTGGGATCAAAATGGTAACAACTGGTGCCTGAATTGGTTCCACCGGCTCAACTATATTTGGACCTGCCCCTGAGCTGGAGTAAGTGGTGGGTCTACATGTGCTGCTCTAACTGTTGTATGAGCTGCATTTCGGCCTCTACCATGGCACTAGCCTCTCGTGGCCCTAGCTGGTGGTACTGGTGGTCGTGTGCTCGATCCGGTAGCACGTGTCCTCACCATCTGCGAGAGAATAGAATAGCATAAGTTTAGTTTCCGGAATCAAAGTGAAGTTTTCCTAATGGTTCAGCATCCTCTCGAAGATAAGTAGAAACATCTTCGTACTGATACGCAAGACTCTACTAAACCTGCTCATGAATGGTGAGACCTATGTAACCAAGGCTCTGATACCAACTTGTCACGACCCAAATTTCACATATCGTGATGGCGCCTATCACAATATTAGGCAAGCCGACAATCACAATAAACCACACATCTTTAAATTTGAAAACATAATAAAATAAGCTTAAGATTAAAATCTCATAGATAACTGATAAGAAAATACTGCGACTCAATACAAACTCTACCCAAAATCCGGGTGCCACTGAGTACATGAGCATCTAACTGACAATATAGTTTGATTGCAAAACACTATCTAGAAATATAGAACAATACAAATAGCTAAAAAGAAGGAGAATCAAGGTCTGCAGATGCCAAAGCAGCTGCATCTAAAGTCTCTGATAGATAAAGCTCCAAAGCTAGCAACCGCAGTGTTCAGAAGTACCTGGATTTGCACACGAAGTTAAGAGTGTAGTATGAGTACAACCGACCCAATGTACTCAATAAGTAACAAGATTAACCTTTGGTTGAAAGGAGTGATGAGCTCAATTAATACAGTCCAAATAAAATTTTTTATACAATACAAATATGAAAGGAAATATGAAAATAATATCTCAGAAAAATGCATAATCTGCTGGTGCATAGTACATGAATGTAGACATGCTTTCAGATTTAACGGTTAAGCTCAATGTAGATAAAATATACCAAGTATGACTGATATGAGGAATATTACATCTCTATCTACATGTCAATGTGCATGTCACAAGTGATGCAACACAATGAAAACCTCGCGTACTCACTCTCTTAGAGTACTCGATCTGACTATCTCAATTCTCGTACACTCAGTCACTCAGCATTGTATGGTACCTGCGCTCACTGATGGTATGCCAGACTCCAGAGGGGCGAATCCTGCCCAAGCGCTAATAAAACCTGTTGCGACGCTCAACCCGATCCCATCATGAATCGATAGCACCCGTTGTGGCGTGCAACCCGGTCCCATTATGAGTTAGTAGTACCCATAGCGGCGCATAGCCCGATCCCATCAAGCTCACTCATATACAAGCCCTCGGCCTCACTCTGTCATCAATATCTACATTCTCTCGGGCTCACAACACTCATGACAATCAGCCCAAAATAATGATACATGATAATACAATAAATGGTAACAGAGACTGAGATATGCTATGCAATGATGAATGCAACTAAGTACATAGCTGCAATTTAAGCAAATAACTCAACAACAAAAGAATGACCGTTGTGGATCCCAATAGTACCAGCACATAGCCTAAACATGATTTCTAACATAAATCACATATCAAATTCTCTAATACATAGAGTAGACATGAGTAATAGCAAGATACAATGACTACATATTTTCACGGAATTGACCGAGTCACAATTACTATGGTGCACGCCCACATGCCTGCCACCTGGGATGTGTGTCACCTCAACACCTATCACATAACACGTATTTCAGGGTTCATACCATCAGAATAAAGTTTAGAAGTATTACTTACCTCAAACCATACAAATCTATACTCCAACAGGCCCTTGCCTCGCGATTCAGCCTCCAAACGCCTCGAATCTAGCCACAAACAACTCGATACAATCAACACAAGCTATAGGAATCAATTCCATATAAAAAGTCTAAGTTCTTTAATAAAAGTAAAAAAGTCAACTCAAAAAGTCAACCCCGGGCCCACGTCTCGGAATTCGAATAAATTAACAAAATCCGAACACCCATTAACAAATACCAAAATTACTCAATTCCGTTCACAGCTCGACCTTGAAATCCTCAAATTAGAACCTATGAAGTTTCTATAATGTTTCCCAATTATTTCAACCCATAACAATAATTAAATGATGAAAATAATTATATATTCATGTATATTAACCAAATTCGAGTTAGAATCACTTACGCCAATCAATTCCTTGAAAATCCCACCAAGAATCGCCTCAATCCAAGCTCCCAAAGTCCAAATATGACATTTTACTCAAACCCTCATTTTTGAAAACTTATATTTTGCCCAGGGATTAAACATCGCGATCGGGAAGAACAAAACCTTCAATAGCCCAAAGCTTTCCACACAAATGCACAGATCAGGTCGTGAATACGGTGATCAAATATCCCAGACCTACGCGAATGCGTTCAATCCCTTACGATTGCGTAGGCTAAAAGACTGACACCCAACTGAACACTCCTCTGCGCGATCGTGTTGACCCCCTCGCGTCCGCGATGACCTGAGCCACATAAAGCTATGCGAACGCGAATACACGACCGCGAATGTAAAGAACAAATTCCCCAGCTGCCACAACAACCCTTCGCGATCCTCCTCTCGCGATCCAATGTAAGGAAGCCAGCACCAGCAAAAAACAGCAGTCTTTAAAGTTCCAAAGTGCACCAAGCATGACCAGAATCACACCCGAGGCCTCCGGGACCTCAACCAAACTTACGAACAAGTCCTGAAATATCATACGAACTCGCTCAGAGTGTCAAATCACATCAAACAATACTAAAACCTCGAATCGCGCATCGATTCAAATCTAATGGACTTGTGAACTTCTAACTTTCAGAACTAATGTCGAAACATACAAAACCAACTATGATTAACCTCAAATTTTGCACATAAGTCATAAATGACACAACGGACCTATTGCAAAGTCAATTCTCGGTCAAACTTCTCAACTCTTCAAACTTCCATTTTTCCAACTTTCGCAAATTTAAGCCAAAATCATCTACGGACCTCCAAATTAATATCCGGACACACTCCTAAGTCTAAAATCACCCTACGAAGCTATCAAACTGTCAAAACTCCATTTTGAAGTCACTTACTCATAAGTGAATATTCGGTTAACTCTTTCAACTTAGGCTTCGAACCTTGGGACTAAGTGTACCAATTCATTTTGAACCATCCCCAGAACCAAACCAACTACCCTGACAAGTCACATAACAACAAATGAACACAAAATAGGCATTAAATTGGAGAACGGGGCTACAACACTCAAAACGACCGGCCGGGTCGTTACATTCAAAGGCTCTATTATATTAAACATAACAAGAATTCATCATACAAAAGGTTCCATCAAAACTCTAAATGAGAAAATTATCAATTCATAAAAGTATATGAAAATGCAATAATAAAATTCATAACCAGCAGTAAAAAAAAAGGAAGAGGAAAGGAAAAATTCATGGTTTAATGTTCCTCCTTGCTCTTAGCATATTCTTGCATCCAAATCTTTTGCCTCTCAGCTTTGGCCTCTCAACTTCTTTTTGCGGCAAATCGTTTGATTTTTACCAACTTTCATTCAAACACGTTCCTACACTCAATAAATACGTAATGAGCATATTTCACGTTCATAAGCATGTGATCTCCTGCCATTCATATACAAAATGATTTGAAAAACACAGTTTTGGTCATTTAGCATTTATACTATCGATTTATATTAATAGTTTTCGAGCTGACACAGAATGTTGGGGCATTATGTCCAACATGCAGTTTTTTCTGTATTGTACGCAACTACAATTTTGGGAATAAAGTTTAATTAATTACCAATAATTTAAAAAAATTAACTTTAATATAAAATGCTAGAGTTATAACTTGGATATGCACAACTTTAGAAGAAACCAAAAGATCACAATAAGCCATACCCCAAAAAACTATATTTGAAAATATTTAGGGTGTAATAAATATATTATATTATGGATGGTCATTTAGTACTCCGTTGTAAATAAGCTTCCCGAAGAAGCTTATCCTTATGAGACTCTGCCGTAAATATGTTTATCTATTTAGTACTCCATTGGAAATAAGCCTCCTGAAGAAGCTTATCCTTATGAGACTCTGCCGTAAATATGTTTATCTATTTAGTACTCCATTGGAAATAAGCCTCCTGAAGAAGCTTATCCTTATGAGACTCTGCCGTAAATATGTTTATCTATTTAGTACTCCATTGGAAATAAGCCTCCTGAAGAAGCTTATCCTTATGAGACTCTGCCGTAAATATGTTTATCTATTTAGTACTCCATTGGAAATAAGCCTCCTGAAGAAGCTTATCCTTTCGGTACTCCATTATGGATAAATATTACCTATGGTAGAAGATTATCTATATCTAGCACAACAGCTTAGAGTAGCAGCTTACACAGCAGGTTACAAGCAGCTTACATAGTAGCTTGCACCATCAGCTTACAAGCAGCTTGTAGTAGCAGCTTCCACATCAACTTCCTTTCTTCTATAAATAGAGGAGTTTTCAGTTCATTATGTAAATAAGTTTGAAGTTTGAATAATATATTAGTTTCTCTCTATAGTTGTCTTTACTTTACTGTCTTTATTTTATAACACGTTATCAGCACGAGACTCTGCCATCTCGAGAAAATACTTTGAAAGTATCAGAGGTATGAACTTTCTTTTTCTAGATAATTTCAAATCTTTCTAAACTTGAGTTTGTAGCCCTAGATATATCGGGAAAAAGCTGCATGTCTTGGGTGCTTGATGCCGAAATTCATCTTGATGCGATGGGTCTGGCAGACACCATCAAAGATAAAAATCAGGCATCAAACCAAGACCGTGCCAAAGCAATGATATTCCTACGCCATCACCTTGATGAGGGC
>AWOL01S0036363.1:3644-64925 GCA_000715115.1 Nicotiana otophora | reverse complement strand
CCGTACTTTCAATTGGTATCAGAACGTGTCCCAAACTTTTTATCTTTGCTTAATAGCTAATGATAAAAGATCATGTCAAACCAAGTGATAATTGGAGCACTCTTTTAAGAAGAGACATCACAAGTAAGGCCACCATACTTCAATTGACAAAATTTCTCCCACTGAAAAGTATTCATGGAAATCTATGTGAAATCCTATGATGTCATAGTATGATGTGTCATCAAAAAAAGGGAACTATCCACTCAACCACCTGTTGATCCGAAAGATATAGATGAATACACAGACGAGCAAATGGCTATTGTTTACGTTAATGCTAAGGCACGAAACTTGCTCTATAATGTTATAAGTGGAGAAGAGTATGAGAAAATTTCAAACTATGATATCGCCAAAGAAATATGGGACAAACTGGAAGCTACTTATGAAAGAGCCAGCAAAGTGAAAGAAACTCGGATAAATATATGGGTTCATGATTATGAACTTTTCCGGATGAAAGAAGGAGAATTCATTGAAAAAATATTTGCAAGATTTAGCAAAATCATTGACGATCTGAAAGCCTTTGGTAAATCCTACTCAAGTGGTGATCAAGTTCGAAAACTCCCGAGGAGTTTACCTACCACATGGCAGACCAAAGTAGTTGCTCTTGAATCTCAAGATCTATACAAACTCTCATATGGTGAACTTTGAGATATCTTACAGCATCCGAGAAAACCGATCTCAAGAAAACAAGTTAGGAAGAAAAGAAGAAAACAGTTGCTTTCAAAACTATAATTGAAGGACTTGAAGATGATATTGATGATGATCCAGAAGCTCTTGAAGAAGAAATTTCCATGATATCAAGAAACATGAATGGATTGATGAAAAGGTATAGAAACACAAAAAAAAGGAAGGATGTCATCCAGACAAACCAGGCAATACAATGAACAAGTCAAGAATAACGGAAAGTGTTATGAGTGTGAAAGGTATGGCCATGTTAAAGCTGAATGCCCAGACCTTAGAAGAAAAGTCCATGGAGGGTTCAATAAAAACAAATCCTTAGGAAGCTTGAGTGATGAAGATAGATCAGAACATGAAGAAATAGCAAATATGTGCTTCAAGACTATTTTGGAAAATGATATGAATAAATGTTCTGGCTTCCGGACTGATGAAGATATATCAGACGATGAATGCAATGAAGACACTAAAACATATTTCATGGCACGAGGTGAAGCAAGCGAGGTAAGACCCTATAACTGTGATACATGTAATGAATTGTAGGATATCCTTGACCTTACCCTAAAGGAGTCTCAAAAAATGTTGAATGAATTAAGGAGACTCAATAGGGAAAAGAAGGACTGGGAACTTAAACTTGGAGTTTGTGAAATTAAAAGAGATGTACTTCAAAATGAAGTTCATGAATTACAAATGCAACTGAATGGCATGCGCAAATTCACCAGTCACAGTTCTATCAGGTCTAACCTGGCGACTTACAAGTCAACGGAAAAATAACTGGTTAGAACTGAGTCCAACAATACTAACACAAGTGGTAGATCAAAAATTGGATCAACCCCTGTGTGTCATTAGTGTAACAAAGTTGGACATAAATACTCCTTTTGTAGATTTCATAAATCATATATTTCAGGATGGATTTGGAAACCCAAAAACAATCTTTATTCTAGTAGAACTAACCAACAAGGACCTAAGCAAGCTTGGGTACGTAAAAGAAGGTGATAATTCTATTTTGGAGGAACACCACGGAAAAAGTTTCAAAGGAAAATGGTATTTAGACAGTGCGTGTTCCGATAACATGACGGTTGACAAAAATCAGTTGAAAAAAGTCACCAAAATAAATGAAGGAAATGTCAAATTTGGTGATGATTCAAAAGAAAAGTTAGTTGGTACCGGCACAGTTCCATTTGAAAATAATTGTGATATCACAGAAGTATATCTTGTAGATGGAGTAAACTACAATCTCTTGAGTATAAGTCATCTATGTGATTCGGGATATGAAGTAAAATTCAAGAAAACAAGATGTGCCATTAAAGATGAGACATGTAAAATCATTCTTCCAGGAAAAATATATGAAAATGTTTATATTCTTGATGGCATTGAAAATCTAGATAGTCATATTTGTTTAGCATCCATATCTTATGATCCATGGCTTTGGCATAACAAACTTGGTCATACAAGCATGCATCTAATTGAAATAATCTCCAAGCATGATTTAGTTATTGGTCTTCCCAAACTCAATTTTTTAAGAAATCATGTATGTGGTGCATGTCAGATTGGTAAACAAACTAGAAACTCTTTCAAAACCAAGGACATTGTGTCCTCTACCAAGCCTTGCAATTGCTTCATATGGACTTGTTTGGACCCACTAGAACTGCCAGCATTGGAGGTAAATGTTATGCGTTTGGTATTTTTGATGATTACTCACATTTTACATGGGTAATTTTATTATCTCATAAAGATGAAACATTGAAAAATTGTGAGATTTTTTGCAAAAGAATTGAAAGAGAAAAAGGGTATCTTATCACAACCATCCAAAGCGACCATGGAGGAGAATTTGAAAGTATATCATTTGAAGAATTCTGTAACGATCAAGGTTATACCCACAACTTCTCAGCCATAATATCACCCCAACAAAATGGGGTAATTGAGCGCAAAAATCGAACTCTACAATATATGGCCAGAACAATGATATTAGAACATTCATTGCCAAATCATTTTTGGGCAGACGCAGTAAGTACAGCATGTCATATTCTCAATAGATGTCTCATAAGACCCATTTTGAAGAAGACTCCATATGAATTATTGAAATGCAAGAGGCCTAATATAGGCTACACTTATCCGTTCGGAAGTAAGTGCTTCATTCACAACAATGGTAAGGATAACTTTGGAAAATTTGATCGTAGGAGCGATGAAGGTATTTTTCTTGGTTATTCAATTAATAGTAAATCATTTAGAGTTTACAACAAATGTACTTTATATGTAGAAAAATCAGTGCATCTTATACTTGATGAAAATAACACTATGGCCGAGAAACGAATCATTGCAGGTGATGAAGATATCAGCCAAGAAGTATCACAGACAAACAAGCCACAAATGTCGACTGATAACACAGTCATAGTCACAGAGTCAACTAGTAAACCTATGAGCAATCTTGCTAAACCACAAAAGGAGTCAACTACTTCTGTTGTTGGAACCCGGCCAAATGAATGGAGAAGTGAACTTGAATATCCTCAAAAGTTCATCATAGGGGATCCAAACGAAGGGATAAAAACTAGAGGATCACTTAAAAAGAAAGCAAATATTTCACTCATCTCTCAAGTAGAACCAAATAGAATTAATGAAGCCCTAAAGGACTCCAGCTAGATACATGCTATGCAGAACGAACTTGATCAATTCGATAAGAATCAAGTTTGGGAATTAGTACCTAAGCCAAAATATGCTACTATAGTCGGAACAAAGTGGGTATTCAGAAACAAGCTAAATAAAGAAGGAAAGGTAGGAAGAAACAAAGCATACTAGTAGCTCAAGGCTACTCACAACAGGAAGGAGTCGGCTATGATGAAACCTTAGCACCGGTAGCACGGTTAGAATCAATTCATATGCTGCTTGCCTATGCATCTTTTAAAGATTTTAAACTATTTCAAATGGATATCAAAAGTTCTTTACTAAATGGTTTCATTGATGAGGAATTTTATGTAAAACAACCTCGTAGCTTTGAAAACTAACAATTTCCTTACCATGTGTATAAGTTAGCTAAAGCTCTCTATGAACTCAAACAAGCCCCTTGAGCTTGGTATGAAAGATTGAGTTCCTTTTTTACTAGTCATGTGTTCATCAGAGGTAAGGTGGATACAACTTTATTTATCAAAAGATCCACTAAAGATAATCTGGTTATTCAAATTTATGTAGATGATATCATATTTGGTAGTACTAAGCTTCTCTTGTGCAAGGATTTATCAAATCTCATGCAAAGGGAGTTCGAAATGAGTATGATGGGAGAGCTGACATTCTTCCTTGTACTTCAAATCCCTAAATCAAAAAGTGGAATATTCATATGCCAAACCAAGTATACAAAGGAATTGATTCAAAATTTTGGAATGAAAAATGCCAAATCAATTGGAACTCCTATTAGTCCCTCTACAATACTAGACAGGGATGAACAGGGAAATCAATAGATGAAACCAAGTATCATGGAATGATTGGATCTCTATTATATTTAACTGCCAGTTGACCAGATATCATGTTCAGTGTTTGTAAATGTGCCAGGTTTCACTCAGCTCAAAAGGAGTCTCACTTAACTGCATTAAAGCAAATAATATGCTATCTCATTGGAACCACTTCTTACGGACTTTGGTATCCACGCTCTAACACTTTTAAACTTAAGGTATTTTTTAGATGTTGATCTTGTAGGTGACAAGGATGACAGAAAAAGCACAAGTAGGACTTATCAATTATTGGGAAAGGTACTAATCTCCTGGAACAGTAAGAAATACGGATCAATAGCGCTTTCCACAACTGAAGTAGAGTACATTACAATTTGACAATGTTGTGCTCACTTACTCTGGATGTCACATAAATTGGGTGACTATGAATTATCTTTTAAACATGTTCAAATAAATTGTGATAATTCGAGTGCTATTTGTTTGTCAAAAAATCATGTTCATCATTCTAGAGCTAAACATATAGATATTAAGCATCATTTCTTTAGAGATCATGTTCTTAAAGGAAACATAGATTATTATTTGTGAGTTCCACTGATCAATTAGCAGATATTCTTACAACCCTTGCTTGAAGACATATTTTGTGCATTACAAGACTCTCTTGGTATTATTTCCATTAATTCATAATTTTAGGGCCTTTGAGATATTTTAAATTTTTACCATCTCTCAATCTGAATATTTCCTTATATGTGTAAGTTGCATTAATTGTGTGTTTGTTACTTTTCCTTTTTCACATCTTTTCATACCTTTTTAGAGACTAGTCAATCATAGCGTCGAATCAATGACACCTTTTCATCTGTACTCAACCGTCAGTTCTCGTCCTTTTAAGTCCAAATCTCTTCAGTCTTTCTCGCATTGTTTGTATCTCCATTCCTTTGTTCCAAATCCTACTATGGAGAAAAACTCCAAAAACCCCTCTGCTTTAACCCGCAAAAGCACACGCTCTAGAGAAAAAAACTCTTCTCTCAACCTCCTGAGCCAGTCAATTTAGGATCAGACCACTCTGAGTATTTTGCCTCTTCTCAATACCTCTCAGATGATATGCGGGGTTTCAATAAAAAAGCTCTTATAAAATGACCGACGGTAGATCCCCCTAAAACATTTACTCCCAAATAGCCCAAAATTGATCTCTCTAGTTCTCTTAAGTCTGATCTAAATTTTTGGGACACACCCAATAGGGATACCTTCCTTGCCTTCAAAAACAAGTTTGTCACCCATGGCAGAGTTGTTGATTTAAATTTCATGGACCGTCTCAACTGCAAATCGAAGGAGCTCTTCAACTTCCAGGGTTGGAAAAACTTTCTATGTGCCTCCTCCAAAGGTATATTAACTTCTTGCTAAAATATTCTATGCTAATCATCGCTCTAACAAACCTGACAAGTTAGAAACCTTAGTTTTTGGAAAATACATTGTGTTAGACTGTGCTCTATTTGATTTAATTTTTCAGTGTAGTTGTTCTGGTATTTCTATGCTTTTTAAGAACACCTGGCCTGAGGATTTTGCAATCTCCTTTGATCAAGCAAAAAGTTGTATAGCTGAATCACCCTTTGATTCCCTTCCCAGTCAACTAGGACCCATTGATGTCTATTTCGAAACTCATTTCTTAGCACATATTGTGGCAACCACTCTTCCTCTAAGAACAGAATCCTTCTCTACCTTCTCCCAGCATGATACCTTCCTAGTTTACTATCTTCTAACTAAACACAAGGTCAAGTTGTCATCTTGGGTCATTAATTTGTGATAGAAAGTGCCGATGATCCCACGAGTCTGCCTATCACTACAAAACAAAATCTGGTATTCGCTACAAATGTCGTCACTAATCTGTCATTAAAATGCTTGTAGCTAGCGGAATTTCTTGATAATCCGTTGCTAATATATCGCTAAATGATATTAGCGATGGAATTTTTCGTTTAGCTACAGAATTTGTCCGTCGCTAAAACCTGATTTTTTAGTAGTATATGGTATGGTCATCACCACCTGCTAGAAGCCAACAACATATCCCTTGTCGACTATCCCTATATCACTGTCACCAAGTTTTACAACTCCAGGGGATTTTCTAGCATGGGCTATATTTATGTAAAGGGAGCTTGGGTCAAGAAACAAGAAGGTGAAACCAAGAATGTCCCCTCCGACTCAAAAGTAGAAGCTTATGTGTCTCTTCCCAGTGCAGGTGATCCTGACCTCTTAGAAAAGCTATCATCTATCAACGAAAAATTATTTGTCGTCAAGGACTCCTTAACCTCTATGTAGAGTACAATTGAAGTTGTCCATGGAGTGGCAAAGGAGACAGGATCTGACGTGTCCAAGATTCGAGTGCAGATTCTTAAGACTGTGGAAAAAGCAGTAAAGGCCTTCCAAGAGATGTACGACAAAATTTATGGGGTCTCTATCTCAGTGAATGCTAGCTTTGATTGCCTCAAGGAGGCAGTTTGCAACACCCTTACTTACTTTCTCCATTGATTCATGGTCTTTTAAGATAATGTTTTTCCTTTTTTTTGTGGCTGATGGTTCAGTCATGGGTTGCACTATTAGGACAAATACTTATTTCCTGCCTACTTTTATTTTTTTGTTGATGATAAAGGGGGAGAAATAGTAAGAAAGGCTTAAGGGCTTGTGTTTCTATGTATTCCATATTCTGTGTTTTGTCTTCTTGCAGATGTTTAACTTGCAGGTACATCATCCATTGAGGGGAGTCGACTATAACTGAGGCACAATAGAATGTCCAACTGAGGAGAGTCGACTAGATATATCTAATAAGAAATGCAGATTGAGGGGGAATTGACTACAACACACTCAAGTCAATAGTTAAACGAGGAAGTATTTTCATTGTTATTTGGTCATCATCAAAAATGGGGAGATTGTTAGATCTAAGTATATTTAATGATGCAAAATAACGAAATACTCCTTATGTGTAGAAACAGTTTTTGAGCAATGGAATAGAGGCATAGAAGAATCAAGACAAAAAAGGAAAGAGGAGCGGAAAATCAATCAAGGAAGAGGGAAAAATCAATCAAGGAGGATATTATAGAAAGGACCTCAATTAAAGGAAGTCAAGGGAATGAAATCATTCGCTAAAGATTCTATCACATAAATATGTAAATCTAAGCATAATCAAGGGATTTGACAATGGGAATATTCACTCATTAAAGGAAGAAATAAATCAAGATCACAAGTCAAGGCAAATCAACAGAAGAATTATTCTTGGAAAGAATCAATCTACGATTCCTTCTGAGAACAAATCCCTTGGGTTTTCAATCTCTCAAAAGATTTACAAGACATGAAGGCATCACGAAGTATAAATACCTATTGCACTAGCCTTAGAAGAACATACTTTGAATGAACCACTATCACTCTTTTTGTTCTACTCCAAATAAGCTTTGTAGTTCTCTTTAGATATTTTGTGTAATTAGTGAAAGAAGAAAAAGAGATAAACAATGGTGAGTCATTGTATCAAGAAGAGAGAAGTGACATAGTAACTAAGTTGTTGGTGTAAAGCTACATCAACTCTCTTGTAATCGAGAAACGTCAAATACTAAAAGAGCGCAACCTTGCAACCCAAGGGTATTGGACGTAGGATTCGCATTGAATCCGAACGAGTATAAAAATTATGGTATCTTTAATTAATACACTTTATTTCTCCTTTACTCTTATTCTATTCTTATCTTTAGTCGACTAAGTGGTAAACTAGTCAACTACTTAGAATACAAAAAATTAAAATCGACAATTCACCCCCCTCTTGTACTTTCGCCCTTTCATATCTTTTCTATTGTTTATGTCTTTCAAATAGTGATGTTCATTTGAGACTTAATATGTATTCCTTGTAGAGTTTATGACTCAGTATTACCTAGGTTTGGGAAGTTAGTTATTGTATCTATGTTTAGCAGATTTTATCATATTCTGCAGTTTTGTTATATTTAAAGTTATTATGTTTTGTTTGATATTGTTATGTGATAGGATTATCTAGTCTTAGAGACTAGGTGCCATCACGGCCCCTATGGCTGGTCATGACAAGTTTGTATCAGAGCTCTAGGTTCATAGGTTCCACGAGTCATAAGCAAGTTTAGTAAAGTCTTGCGTATTAGTACAAAGACGTCTGTATTTATCTTTGAGAGACTACGGAACTATTAGGAAATCCCACTTCTTTCATTCCTTATTGTGTTGATTAATTGATTTCATATTTTGAACCTTTGTCTTTCTATTCTTTCATAAATAGTGACGACATAAGCTTTAGTTACTGATGATGCTGCCCCCGGTGCTGATGTTACTAGAGGTTGGGGCAGAAGTAGAGGTATAGGCGGAGCACGTGTCACAGCGAGGGGTTGTTCTAGGGTCTTGACTGAGGAGCCACCAGTAGCTCAGGTTGGGGAGCAGGAACCCGAGGCATCTGTTGATACCCCTGGACATCAGGAGACCTTGGCACACTATTTTAGCATGTTTGGGACCTTGGCTCAGGAAGGGTTTATCCCGATTGCACCATCTACTTCTCAGGATGGGGTAGGAGCTCAGACTCCTACCGCCCATAGTCCTGAGCAGCAAGCTCATATTGATCATGCTCCGAGTGTTATACGGGTACAGCCCGAGTTTGTGATTCAGACCGAGGTCGGGCTAGTTGCATCGGTCGAGGAGTAGAAGAGGTTCCAAAAGTATCACCCTCCTCATTTCAGTGGCGGAGCTTCTGAGGATGCACAGGGTTTCTTAGACCAGTATCACCGTATTCTATGTCCTATGGGCATAGTGGACTTGAGTGGGGTTAACCTTACTACTTTCTAGCTGACGGGGCCAACATATAGATGGTGATAGACTTATGACGCGAGTAGTCCAGCTGGCACAGCTCCACTTACTTGGGCCCAGTTCACTAATCCCTCCTTGAGGGAGTTCAATAAACAGACCCGCAGGGATGAGTTGCGCACCGAGTTTGAGAAATTGTGCCAAAGGAGCATGACTGTGTCCGGGTATGCTATGAGGTTTAAAGAGTTATCTCGTCATGCACTTACTTTGGTTTCAACTATGAGTGAGAGAGAGAGAGAGCGTTTGCAGATTTATTGAGGGACTCATTTATAGCCTCGAACTTGTGATGGCACGAGAGTTGGAGACTAAGACTCCATTCCACCATGTCGTGGAGATAGCTAGGAGGTTAGAGCGTATCTCCCAGCAGGAGAGAGGAGATAGGGAGGCCAAGAGACCTCGAGGTTATAGAGGATTTAGTAGGTCCCGCTCTTCGGCTACAGCTTGCCATGGCAGAGGTGTTATTAGTCAACTAGTTTAGTGTGCACTTCAGGTTACTCGTAGTGCTCCAGCTAGTCATGGACCCCAGGGTACTCATATTAGACAGCCAACTTTCAGTGCACCTTCTACCCGGGATTCCTACAGGGTTATTCTAGCTGTCAGGGGCAGACTCAATACCAGCAGCGATGCCTGTAGAGGGGTTGTTTCGAGTGTGGTTCTACCAGGAACATTGTGCGAGATTGTCCCAAACTTTAGACGGTTGGACCTCCGCAGGGTAATAAGCTATAGTTTCTGCTCCAGTTGTTACTCCACCTGCACAGTCAGCTGTCTGTGGAGACAAGTGGGTAGAAGATGCCCTAGAGGGGGAGGCCAGGCCTTTTTTATGTTTTCCTCGATAGGACTGAGTCTGTTGCATCAAATGCTTTCATCACAGGTATTGTTTTGATTGGTCATAGGGATGCATCAGTTTTGTTTGATATGGGTTCTTTTTATTCGTATATGTCATCCTATTTTACATCCTATTTGGATATGTCCCGTGTTTTTTTGAGTATATGTAATCCTATTTACATTCTTATTCGTATATGTACTCCTATTTATATATCTATACCCGTTGGGGATTCTATTATGGTAGACCATGTCTATCGTTCTTATTTGGTCACTATTGGGGGCTATGAGACTAGGGTTGACCTTCTGCTACTCAACATGGTGGATTTGGATGTGATTTTGGGCATGGATTGGTTGTTAACATATCACTCTATTCTTGATTGTCACGCTAAGATCGTGATATTGGCTAATATGGGGTTGCTCAGTTTGGAGGGGAGAGGTTCATAGGGTCATATTCCTAGTAGGGTGGTGTTCCTTTTGAAGGCACAACAGATGGTTGAGAAGGGGTGCTTAGCGTACTGAGCCTTTGTGAGAGATGTTAGTGTTGCTACTCCTAACGTTGAGTCAATTCCTGTAGTGCGTGTGTTTCCAGATGTGTTTCCAACAGACCTACCGGGTATGCCACCCAATATCGATATTGATTTTGGTATTGATCTGGTGCGGACACTCAGCCCATCTCAATTCTACCATATCACATGGCACCAATGGAAGTAAAAGAATTGAAGGACCAGATTTAGGAGTTGCTTGATAAAGGTTTCATCATACTGGGTGTTTTACCTTAGGGTGTCCCAATTCATTTTGTGAAGAAAAAAGATGGCTCTATAAGGATGTGCATTGACTACAAACAGTTTAACAAGGTTACTATCAAGAACATATACCCACTACCATGTATTGATGATTTATTTGATTAGCTTAAAGGTGTTAGGGTATTCTCAAAGATTAACTTGAGATCGAGGTACCATCAATAGAAGATCAGAGCTTCAAATACTCTGAAAATGGCTTTCAGGACGTGCTATGGACAATATAAGTTCTTGGTGATGTCGTTTAGGATGACCAATTCCCCAACAGCTTTTATGCACTTGATTAATAGCGTGTTTTAGCTATATCTGGATTCTTTCATCATTGTCTTTATTGATGATATACTGGTGCATTCTCGCAACTGAGAGGAGCATGATCAGCATATGAGGATCGTGCTTTATACTTTGAGGGAGAAGAATTTATATGTTAAATTCTTCATGTGAAATTTTTTGTTAGACTCGGTTGCATTTCTAGGTCATGCGATATCTAGTGAGGGGATTAAGGTGGATCCAAAAAAGATTGAGACAGTTCAGAGGTGTCCCAGACCTTCTGTCGCTACTGAGATCCGGAGTTCTCTAGGGTTGGCTGGGTATTATCACCGCTTCATGGAGGGTTTTTCATCTATCGCAACTACTTTGACTAGATTTAGTCAAAAGGATGTCCTATTCAGGTGGTCTTACGAGTTTTAGGAGAGATTTCAGAAGCTCAATATTGGTTTGATTATATCTCCAAATATAGTTTTGCCTTTAGCATCATGTTCATATAGAGTCTACAATGATGCTTCATGGGTTTTCATTGGGTATATATTGATACAGGATAGTAGGGTAATTGCTTATGATTCACGCCAGTTGAAGCTCCATGAGAAACACTGCCCAGTTCATGATTTGGAGTTAGCATCCACTGTTCACGCATTTAAGATTTGGAGGCACTATCTTTATGGCGTGTCTTATGAGGTGTTCAAGGATCACAGGAGTCTTCAACACTTATTCAAACAAAAGGATCTAAACTTGAGGCAACATAGGTGGTTAGAGCTACTAAAGGACTATGATATCACCATTCTTTATCATCCCGAGAAGTCCAATGTGGTGGCCGACGCTTTGAGTAGGGAGGCTGAGAGCATGGGGAGTCTTGCTTTTTATCTAGATAGGGGTATATTGTTAGCTTTATATGTTCAGCCTTTGGCCAACAGGTTCGTGAGGTTGGATGTTTTGAATCCTAGCATGGTTCTTACTTGTGTTATATCATGGTCGTCTTTGTTTGAGCGTATCAAGGTACATCAGTATGATGACCCACATTTATTTGTCCTTTAGGAGACGGTGCAGCACGCTGATGCTAAGGAGGTGACTATTGGTGATGATGGGGTATTGATTCTTCATGGTCGTATTTGTGTTTCCAATGTGGATGGGTTGTGAAAGTTGATTCTTGAGGAGGCCCATAGTTTGCAGTATTCCATTCACCTGGGCACCGTAAATACGTACCATGATTTGAAGCAGCACTACTATAGCAGGTGAATGAAAAAAGATATTGTTGAGTATGTGGCAGAGTTTTTGAACTATCAGCGGGTTAATTATGAGCGTCAGAGACCGGATGATTTGCTTTAGAGGCTAGGTATTCTGAAGTCGAAGTGGGAGCATATCACCATGGATTTTGTAGTTGGGTTTCCATGGACCATGAGGAGATTCAACGTGGTGTGGGTCATTGTGGACAAACTGACCAAGTTTGCACACTTCATTCCAGTCATGGCTGCCTACTCTTCAAAGCAGCTGGCACGGATTTATATTTGTGAGATGGTTTGCCTTCATGTTGTACCCGTGTCTATTATCTCTGATCGAGACACGCAGTTCAAATTGCATTTTTGGAGAGCTTTACAGTATGAGTTAGGCACACATGTCGAGTTGAGTACGACATTTTATCCATAGACGGACGGGCAGTCCGAACGCACTATTCAAATTTTGGAGGACATGTTACAAGCTTGTGTCATTGATTTTGGGGGTCATTGGGATCAGTTTCTACCTCTAGCAAAGTCCGCCTACAACAACAGCTATCAGTTGAGCATCCAGATAGCTCCGTATGAGGCCTTACATGGGAGTCAATGTCTTTCTTTGGTAGGTTTGTTTAAGCATGTGAAGGCTAGGTTGTTGGGCACTGATTAGGTTCAGGATGCCTTGGAGAAGGTGAAGTTAATTCATGAGTGGCTTCATACGGTGCAGTCTAGGAAGAAATGTTATGCTAATAGAAGGGCTCATGATGTGGCATTCATGGTGGGTGAGAGGGTTCAACTCATAGTTTCGCCCATGAAGGCTGTGATGAGGTTTGGAAAGAAGGGCAAGTTGAGCCCTCGGTATATTGGTTCTTTTAAGATTCTTGAGAGAGAGTGAGGTGTCCTATAGAGCGGCTTTGCCTCCCAGTTTATCTGATATTCACCTGGTGTTCCATGTCTCTATGCTCCAGATGTATTATAGGGATTCGTCATATGTGTTAGATTCAGCTCGGTGCAGTTGGACAAAAATTTGACTTATGTGAAGGAGCCGATAGCTATTTTGGACAGGCAGACCCAGAAGTTGAGGTCGAAGAACATTGCACCGGTGGAGTTCCAATGAAGAGGTCAGCTAGTCGAGGAGGCGACATGGGAGACCAAACATGATATGATATATGTCTTTATACTTATTCGAGGATGAATGTTTGTTTAAGAGGGGGAGAATATGAACTCAACCGGTCATTTTGTGTTTGTGAGACCTGTTTCCCCATTTTAAGCTTCCTGTATTTATATGTTTTGTTATGGGAGTTGCAAGGATGGTTGGTTTGGTTTCGGGGTAGTTTCGGGTCGATTTGGAACACTTGGCTCCTAGTTTAGAAGCTTAGGTTGGAAGAGTTGACCGAGGTTGACTTTTGTGAAAAATGACTCTAAAATGGTGTTTTAATGGTCCCAATAGGTATGTACGGTGATTTTGGACCTAGGTGTATGCCCGTAATTGAATTCAGAGGTTCCTAGGATGAATTGTCTCTTTTCACCGAAAGTTAGAAATTTTAAGGTTTAGAAATATTCTAAGTTTGACCATGGGTTGACTTCGAGGCTATCGGGTTCGGATTTTTGGTTCGGGAATTGGAATAGGTATGTTTTGTCATTTGCGACTTGTGTGTAATGTTTGGTGTGATTCATAGTTGGTTTGGTATGAATCAGACGTTTGGTTGTGATTTTAGAAGTTCTTGAGTTTCATTGTGATTTCTATGTGTTTTGGTGTTTGATTCGTGGTTTCGGATGTTATTTTGGTGCTTTTATCTCACGATACAGTTCTTATGATGTTTCTAGACTTGTGTGGATATTTGGTATGGAGCCCTGGTGACTCCGGTGAGTTTTAGATGTGTTTCAAATCTCTTGAGTTGAGTTTCAGATTGCTGGTTCTTGGCTGGTACTGCTCTCGCAAATGCGAGCACCAGTTCTCATTTGGGATGAACGCATTTGCGATGGTTTTAGTCGCAATTTGAGGTGGCAGGAATTGCATTTGCGAAGCTCGCCTCCCAATTGCGACGGTGAACTACGCATTAGCAGGCCGCATTTGTGATCCTCCTCTCGCATTCGCGATACCTGCTGGGTTCGCATTTGCGGACAATGTGTCGCTTTTGCAACTTCTCTGGGACTTGGAAAACTTTACTTTTGTGAGCCTAGGGTCACATTTGCAAGCCTAAGGTCACAAATGCGACTTCTGCAGCTGAACAAATAGTGGGATTTCGGGACTTACTCTTATTTTATCACATTTTGAGCCCTAGACTCGGTGGGAAGCGATTTTAGGAGGCGATTTTCACACAAAGTTATTGCGTAAGTGATTTTAATCCAATTTCGATAATATAACATGATTACTTATGAATATTGACAACAAAATCATGAGATTTGAAGAGACGTTTTGGGGATATTTTAGTATCTTTTGAAAAATACAATTTTGAGATTTGAAAATCGATTTTGGACTCGGATTTGAAAATCAATCCTATATTTGGACTCCTCGGGTTATGGGTAGTCGAGATCAACCCTCAACTCGGGTTTTTGATCGGGCGGGCCCGAAATTGACTTTTCTTCACTTTTTGAGAATTGTGTAAAGATCTCAACTTTATTAATTGAAATTATTTTCTATTGTATTGTTCGATATTATTAAGTCATTTTTGGCTTGATTTGAGCCGGACATAGGTGAATTACAAAAAAACCATTTTTAGAGTATTGATTTGGGGTATTTGAGGTAAGTATATTGCCTAACGTTGTGCGGAGAAAATTACCTCTTAGGATCTGGCATAATTTGCATTACTTGTGCCATGTAAAACGATGTGTACATGATGTGATGAGTGTGTACACGGACGTATGTGTCGTTTATGACCAAATTAGACCTAGCTATTAATATGCCTTGAATTGGGGATTGTTTTTTATATGAAACATGTTTTGTTGTTGAATACTCCCCATACTTATATGTTATTGTTATGATTCTTGTTTTCACGATCCCAAAATCCCACCTTTAGAATCGTGATGGCACCCAGTACCTAAGACTAGGTAAGCCTATCACATAGCAAGATCAACAGAACCAAACACCAACTTAAATAATAATGAAAGCTAAAAAGTGCTTTAATATAACTAAACAAGGAAATTCAAAAGTCACATAAACTCCAAAACCGGTGCTACCGAGTCATAAGCTCGACAAAGAATACACTAGAAACCTCAATATAATACAGTTTTGGAATAAAAATAAATAGTAATAAGAAAATCAACGAAAGGTAACTCTGAGGCCTGCAAGCGGGATGGCAAGTATGCCTTGAAGTCTCCGCAGCCACTCAACACAACCAACCAACATCCGGCACGCTTTGAGGTACTTAGATCTGCACAAAAATATGCTGAAGCGTAGTATGAGTACACCACAATCGGTACCCAGTAAGTAGCAAGACGAACCTCGGCAGGGTAGTGACAAGGTTCAGGTCAAGACGCTCACTAAACATAAAACCTATGCAAAATATGAGTATAAAGCTTACAACAAAATACGAAATAATTAAATAGCAACAAAGAGTGAACATGAGGTAAAACAGTAAAATAGTCAAAAATACAGTTAAATACAAGTGAAACAAATTGAGGAAAAACAATAACAGTTAAAATAATCAAGCCGTTCCAATACAGAATTTACAACAAGAGTCACCCAACGTACCACACCTAATCACAATTCCCAAGTCACAAATCACAAATCTTCCTTACAACGCACCGCGTAAGCCTTACATTTCAATATTCTTTTTTTTTCAAAATAGCTTCACGCACTTAAGCCCCCTTATTTCACCATATGTGCTTCAAAATGAAATAATTTTCCTTACTAGCAACACACGCATAAAAATCCTTTTATATCGCTGCATGAAAATTCATAACACCACCTTTATGTTGTTGCATGCGCTTCTCATAACAACAAAATAATCAACTCGTACCGCACATTCCCATATGCCATAACATTGCCAAAACAACAACATCAATATCACAACAATAAATAGCTCACAACTAACCAACAATGTGTACAAGAATGACAATAACAATAGAATGAAACGGGAAAAATAACTCAACAATGAAAGGTATTCCATATAATAACAACTTCAATTAAAAGCATATTAATAGCCTAAGAGTCTAAACCGGTCGATTTTTACATATTAGCCCGTGTACACACTCGACACTTCATGTAAACGTCTTTCACACAATTCAAATGATGCAATTAGATTAAATCCTACGGGGTAGTTCCCCTATACAAAGTTAGGCAAGATACTTACCTCAATTAGGCTGAATCAACACTCAAAAATAGCTTTTCCCTTAAAATTCGCCTCCGCACGACTCAAATCTAACCAAAAGCGACTTAATATTATCAAACAATGCAAGAAAAATCAATTCCAATAATTAAAGTTAATATCTTTACACAATTTCCCAAAAGTCAACAAAAGTCAACTCAGGACCGCTCAGTCAAAACACAAGTTCAAGGATAGATCTCGACTACCCATAACTCCACGACTCCATATGTGTTTTGTTTTCCAATCCAAGTCCAATTCGACTGTCAAATCTCAAATTTTCATTTTTCAAAACATAGTAAAATTTCCCAAAGGTTCTCTTCCAATTACATCGAGTAGATATTAAATCTCATAAACAATCATGTGATACAATTGAAATTGGATTAACATTACTTACCCAATAGTTGTGTGCAAAAATCCCACCTCAAAATCGCATCCTTCCGAGTCTAGGATTCTAAAACGTGTTAAACGAATCTAAGTCGAAATCACATTATTTTGTTCAGCTATAGGTCTCGCAAATGCGACATGGGGTTCGCAAATGCAAAACCCGCAAATGCGACAGATGCATCGCAAATGCGATGCATGACGCACCCACGGGATGTTGTAAATGCGACACTGACTTCGCATTTGCAAAGTCAGTCCCCCTCACAAAAGCGAACAACTCCCCTTCTAGTCCCTCTTCGCATTTGCGAGGCTGGCTTCGCAAATGCGAAGCCTGCCATCCACTTACACTTTCGCAAATAAGATGTAAATTCTGCAAATGTGAACTGGTGGTCGTATTTGGAATAACTGCAGCCTCAGCACACCAATTGCTAAGGAACCAGCCCAAACCAATCTGAAACGCGTCTGAAACTTACCCGAGCCATCGGGTCTCCACACCAAACATCCACACAAGTCTTAAAACATCATACAAACTTGCTCGCGTGCTCAAAATACCAAAATAACATCCAGAACTACAAATTGGACACCAAAACACATCGAAATTTACAATGAACTCAAGGTTCGCTAAAAACACAACCATGCAACTGATTCCTTTCAAACCAACTCGAAATGACACCAAACATTGCAGACAAGTTCCAAATGACAAAATGGACCTATTCCTAGTCTCGAAACATAAACCTCAATCTGACATCCATAAAATCAACCTATGGTCAAACTTAGGGTATTTCTGAACCTTCAAATTGCCAACTTTCGACAAAACAAGCTAAATCAACCTAAGAACCTACGAATTCAATTACGGGTATACATCTAAGTGCAAAATCACAATAAGAACCTATTGGAACCATCAAAACAGTATTTCAGGTTTGTTTTCACAAAATTCAAATCTCGGTCAATATTTCGAACTTAAGCTTCTAAACCAAAGAATCCAAATCAATCCAAAACTTCTTTGAAACAAAACTAACCATCCCTGCAAGTCATAAAACCACAAACACATATACAAGAAGCTTCAAAAAGGGAAACGGGGCTCAAATACACAAAATGACCGATCGGATCATTACATTCTCCCCCGCTTAAACAAGCATTCCTCCGTGAGCGAGTAAGAAGACATATCTGAAGTACCAAAAAGATGAGGATAATGAATCTGCGTATCATGCTCAGTCTCCTAAGTCACCTCCTCAATCGGATGACCTCTCCATTAAACCTTCATTGAAGCAATGTTCTTTGACCTCAACTTCTGTACCTACCGGTCCAATATAGCCACCAGTTTTTCAACATAGGTCAAATCCATGTTTAATTACACTGAGCTAAAATTTAATACATGAGATAGATCACCATAGTAATTTTGGAGCATGGAAACATAAAACACTAGGTGAACTCCCTATAAGCTAGGTGGAAATGTAAGTCTGTAGGCCACCTCACCAAATCTCTCAAGGAACTCAAAAGGACTAATATATCGAGGGCTCAACTTGCCCTTCTTCCCAACCCTCATCACACCCTTCAGGGGTGAAACTCTGAGCAGAGCCCTCTCTGTCACCAAGAATGCTACATCATAGCCCTCTGATCAGCATAACTCTTCTGCCTGGACCACACTGTACGAAGTCGGTCCTAAATCAAATTCATCTTTTCCAAAGCATTATGAACCAAATCAGTATCCAACAACCTAGCCTTCACAGGCTCAAACCAACCAACTATAGAATGACATTGCCTCCCATATAAGGCCTTGTAAGGAGCCATATGAATACTCGACTGATAACTGTTATTGTATGTGAACTTTTCGAGCGGTAGGAACTAATCCAAGAACCCCTGAAATACATAACACATGCGCGTTGTATGTTCTCCGAGATCTATATAGTGCATTCAGAATATCCATCCGTTTAGGGATGAAATATGGTACTCAGCACGACCTGTGTACCCAACTCACGCTGCATGGCTCTCCAAATATATGATGTGAATTGCATGTTGTGATCGAAGATAATAGACATCGGCACACCATGAAGGAGAACAAGCTCCCGAATATAAATCAGAGCTAGCTGCTCTGAAGAGTGGGTAGTCATGACTAGAATAAAGTTTGCAGACTTGGTCAGTCTATCCAAGATAACCCACACTGCGTCAAATCTCCTCACGGTCCATGAAAGTCCAACCTCAAAATCCATAGTGATACACTCCCACTTCCACTCCTGAATGTCAAGCCTCTGAAGCAAACTGCCTCATCTCTGATTCTCGCACTTCACCTTCTGACAGTTCAAAAATCGAGCCACAAACTCCACAATATCTTTCTTCATTCTCCTCCACAAGTAGTGCTATTTCAAATCATGGTACATCTTCGTGGTACCCGGATGAATGGAGTACCATGAATTATGGACCTCCTCAAGAATCAAATCACTCAGTCCATCCACATTGGGCAGACAAATTTGGCCCTACATCGGCAACACCCCATCATCTCAGATATTTCACGTACTAAACTCAGGAAGCGTAACCGACGCTCAACCGAGTAAATACGGCTGAGCAAGCCTATTAGATTCCATTCTACCCAAATTCATCCCTAAATAAAGAGGAAATGTACTCCGTTAATCAAATACTGAAAAGATTTCAATAACCACTTCCATTTCATTCCCATTAACAACATCATTCAATAATCAAACATAGTACGAGTTTATAGACTTAATGAAAAACATGTTGCCAAATAGAAACCGTTCTAATTCAATTTCCAACATCAAACACCACCCACAACCTGTCTACAGAGCCTCTAAGTACAACTGAAGAGTATTAAGAAAATGCCGGCAACAATGCCCGGGCTTTATCTCAAAACACAGTACATGAGAAACAAAAGATACATGACCCAGAAATGAAGTGTGGCTCACCAAATCAGCTGAAAAGAGTGTACTGATATCACTAATCCATGCCTCATATTGTAGAACCACCTGCATCCATTAAAGATGCAGCGCCCCCGGCAAAAGAGATATTAGTACTGCCGAATAGCCCTAGTATGTATTGCTAAAAGTCCTCTTTCAAAATAAAATGCCCATATAAGAAAAGCAAACACATAGAAACAGCAACTCACAATCAACTATATCCAAATATCCAGCTAAAACATAATAATTTTCAAAATACGAACTTCATATACAATTTTAGTTGGGAGATCATTAGCATTGATATAACACCGTCTTTGTTAGCACGGAGTCCGATCACACCCGATTGGCTAGGCCATCTACCCACGAACAATGTGGTTTGACAAGTGATGCGAAAGAAAGTTGTTACCAAGAGTAGTACCACCATGTGCATAACATGGCGTCTGATCTGCACCCGATCAGCTAGGCCGCCTTCCCAGATATGCCGTGTGGGTTTACTTTTCCAATCCTCAAAGTTCCAGTTTCATCCCAATTTAGGGGAATAATATCACAATTTCCCAAAGGTTTCAATTTCATCCCAAATAAGAGAAATAATCTCAATCCAGCCCTACACCGGCACGTGTAGTTTCAAGTGTAGGCCTTATGACCGACCCTTCCTCGGTTTTGCTAATGATTCTCCCAAAAATATTTTTGATTTGATTTGCACACACGGGTAGCATAAATATAATTGTACTCACCTTCAACATCATTCACATTGTATAAATTATCATTAGTATCTCCAGTCATTCACAATGCCGATATTACCTTGGCTCATTTGGCCATTCACAAGATTCTTTATTCCTAGCGCGATGGCCGTATTTCATATTTCACATTTTTACCTCTTTCAATTTCAAAGATCACCATCAAATATCAACGTATAAAATATTTCCAAAATCATATACTTCAAATCCATTTTTAATGGGAACTTTAAACACAAATAGTTTCTTCCCAAAGAATGGGGCATACAACCTACAATAGAAATGCACATGAAAAATCATAAACAATCAATACACCACTTACTCTTGCAATACTCTTCTCCAGAAATGACAATGTACAATTTCAACACATGAGTATATAGAACTTGAATCGCATTGGATATATTTATAAAAAAGGCATTAGTTAAAGCAGCCACTAATGGGCATAAATTGAGTACAAAAGCTTTTAGGCAAATTCTATTTTTCCAAATCACTTTTAACACAGTTTAGTCGAGACTCATTTCATATTCTTTATCGCATTCTCTCAAATCATTTGCACTACTAGCCACAGTCATAACTTAAATTCTTGGCACGTTGGCCACACTCTATATCCCCAATTCAATTATTTCATTTCTAACCACCTTTATAGGTTATCATCAATAAGACATTTCCAATCAAGGCTTTAGGTACACATATGAGCAATTTAGAGTCTTAAGAATGTTGAGATTTTCTCACACCATTTGGCATATTAGCTTTCATTTGAAATACGATTCAAAGCCACAACATTTTAATACGCAACCCATACTTTGAAACTTACGGAAACATTATGGAATTCAATTCCAAGAGAGAATGTTTAGCCAACATACCTAGTCCGAGCTTTCATTAAGTTACTACAACTCCCCAACACTTCTAGCAATAACAATCTATAGGAAGATAGTGAAAATCGGTTAATAATTAGAAGGATTTCCTGATGTAACTCGCTTAGGAATGTTTTCAAACACCTAACATGCGAAATAGACCACAAGGCTCTACAATCGAGATCCTTTCATCCCTCAACCAATTTCAACAAGAAAATACACAAAATGGTTCATTAACCCCACATACTACAACTTTGTGTCACATGCATGGCCTATTTCCAACTACACAATATATTTGAACTCATAACCTCTTGTATGAAAGCTTTGAAGTAGGACTTACCCGGACAAAGGATAATCTAGTGATTGACTTCCTTGACTCTTGAAGATTGGTGCAAGATTGGATGATTGGGAGGTTAGGTTTTCTCCTTCTCTCTCTAAAATGCTCTCACCTCTCTCTAGACTCACCAGAAAATCGTCCCAAATAAAGCACCAAAGGCTATTTATTAAAATGCGGTCGAGTTGTGAAACCCCCAAAATTTTCACAGCCGCGCCGCGGGGGATGCAGCGCGGTAGTGAAAAATGTGCCTAGAAACGAAATTTTGAAGTGTTCTGGAAATCCCTACGGGCGCGCCGCATGGGGCGGCGCGGTAGTGACACGTTCTGCCAGCGTTTGGTAATTTGGTTATAACGTCTTGTAGGAGTGTCCAAATGACCAACGGTTTGAAGCGTTAGAAACTAGAGTCGAAGATCTTTTATTGGATAGGTTGTCCATCACATAACTCCTTATATTTATATAGATATGATTGTCCAAAGTGTGGTCTTATGCGTACTCATTTGTAACTTTAGTCTATCATGTAAGTTTCCTATATGACTTAGACTTAGGCCTCTCCTTAGACCCCACATCACTTATAATATGCCTTGTACACTTATTACCAATTGATATCCATCATAATTATAGCCCTCGTCTGCACACAAAATAATATAATTAGCACACATCAACTTCCTTAATAGCGCTTAAGAACTTCAAAATTTTCTGGGGTGCTACATTCTCCTCCACTTAGGATCATTCGTCCTCGAATGAGGAGTAGAGTCCGCCCCCAAACACATAACATAACTTATCTCTTCTTTTGCACAACTCAATCTCCCAAATTTTTATTAATCCCAAAGTTCTCAGAAATTTCAGAAGAGTCTCCTTTGTAATTGGGCCAATCCACCTGCCAGAGAATCACCAAAACCACCCTAACAATATATTCTTATCTCAACAAAGCATCATAATATATATCAACAACACGGATCTCAACATTACAAGCATTATATCATCAAAATTGATACATGGACATGAGTTGCACCTATTTAAATCATAACACATAGAAAATACCTTTCGATCCACAATTATTTGACTATACAATCGAGTGAGAACATTTTCTTTCCTTAACACTTTCGGCCTTCGAGGTGGCCTCCTCAACTCACAGACTTCACCCTAACACACGACATAGGCAATCTCAACTTCCGAACTTATCTAACAAGGATAAAAATTAAGTACCTCTCATAGGCCAATTATCCAATATCTTCACCTTCTCACTAGTTTTCACCGGAACAATAGACAAAGGATTTCCAACTACATTCTTAGACATAGAGACATGAAACACCATAGTTCGACATATATCATTCAAGATTTTATAAGGCCTAATGGAACTACACATACTTTACCTTTCTTTACAATTCACCCAATATATTCATAGAGAAAATCTTGAGAATAACCCGTTCACTTTCTTTAACTCTAAATCCCTACGTCGAACACCCAAATAAAACCTTTGGCGACCTCCAACAATTACTCTAAGATGTGCTAGCTTGAATATGACCATAAAATTCCTATCCAATATCTTTGATTACTGGATGGTGATTCTTCTTTGACATGTTTGAACCTTCAACCCCCATAGGTTACTATAAATAGGAACAACGAGGTTTCGAGTTTGAGCTGAAATTATCCAAGAATCCATCAATGTGCCGAGCGGGGCATTTCAGGAGGTTATATTCTTATAGATATGAAGGTTACTACCAATAGTGCTGACATAGTTAATCATTATGATGACATCATTGATTCGACAATTGAGGCATAGAGTTATCTAGTAGGCATTGATAATGTAAGGACCATGTTCATGATTCTGATATTTAAAAGAAATGAGTCATTTTAGACATGTGACATATGGAAGGCATGGTCGGGAGGATAAAGACATTAGCTCTAGTTATTCTCGGAAGACTATGAGTCATGAAAAGGAAGGGAAACAACAATTGTTTCATTCCATATGTGCCTTGTTTGGCAATAGTAGGCCTCAAAGATAAATAGCCAAGTACGTGAAACCAGTCGCCTCTTGGAATATAGGGAAAATCAGTTTAACTCGAAATGAGAATATTCTAGCACCCTGAATATGATATGGGTTTCGAAATACATGAATTTGCATTATGCTCTCAACAATAACTAGCACAAGGAATCTATGCCACAAGCCCACGAGGATGAAAAAGAAGTTGGACACTTGTGAGATTATTATCATTCTCAAAACTTAACCTTTGCCAATAGTTGATCCTATGTGAGAGGACTAGAGATACGACAAATTTGTCTTTCAATTCAATATGTTCATCATAAGGCTGCTTACTTTCAACCTCATACAAGTAAAATCATGTAGCTAGGACATCTTAATGTTGGGATGAAATAATGTATTGGTTAGAGAGAATGAACACTTTGTTGTGAGCTAGACATGTTTTTGCTATAACAACTCTGAAGTTGCAATACTAGGCCACTTCATGGGCAACTACAATTCTAGGAGAAAAGTGGGTTACTCACTGGGACATGATCTAGGTGGACATGAAAGTCATACTGACATGTGTGAACGAAAAGATCTTCCTGTGACGAATTGTTTTGAAAATCTCAAATTTCCGAGAAACTTTTATGCGGACAAGTGACCCCTTGTCAATTTACAGTTACATATATAATAGGTGTTTAGATATGATCTCATGTTACTACATAGTGAAATGGATTCATGGTAATGGTCACAAAGGAGTAAAATGATTGTTCCAATCATAGGAGCCACATACCCCGGAGAGAAAAAGAGTGGCTCAATAAGGATCTCAACACTAGGTTGCTTTATATTGGATTTGATACCACATAGGCAAACTTTATGACGGTGCATACATAAGCACAAGTGAGCAGATGTTGTCAATTCGAATCAAAGGTTCTGTAAGAAATTCATCTGGTATAGTCCCTTGTTGAGAAT
Source organism: Nicotiana otophora (assembly GCA_000715115.1). Lineage (NCBI taxonomy): Eukaryota > Viridiplantae > Streptophyta > Magnoliopsida > Solanales > Solanaceae > Nicotiana > Nicotiana otophora. The sequence goes on along the minus strand of AWOL01S0036363.1, from coordinate 40,366 downwards.
TTAGGGAAGCAAGTGGGAAGTATTAGCCTAGGGTTATAACCCAATTCAAGGAGCTCATTATAGAACTCAATTTCTCAAGAGGTTGTAAATATAAGGAATTGTGATAAAGAGGCTTCACGAATAGTACGTCTCATTCAAAGAGTAGATACAGAGAACGACTCATAAATTTGTTCCAGTTCTATCCCAACTTCCATAGTAACATAATGAGTGACATATGACAAAGTAAAACTGGAATCAATAAGAGCATAAACATCATGAGATTTGACAGTCAATATACATGTAACCACATTTGGAGAAGACTCAAACTTTTGACGCCTCCTCATAGCATAAAACCTGATGGGCCCTCCCGAGCTCTAAATACCACCCCTAGCTTCTCCATGCCCTACGGGCAGTATAGTGCCTCTAGCTGGGGGAGGCGCTGTGGATATAATAGCTATAGAACTGGATGGTTGTGCCACACCCCTACCCATGCTCTGGCGAGACAAATAACAATCTCTTTGAAAGTGACTCGTCATACCACACTTGTAGCATACATTGGTACCATAGTGACATACTCCCGGATGACATCTCCCACACTTCACACAACGGGGATGAGGTCCACTAAAATGACTTGCCTCATCGACCTGGTATTTACTCTTTTTTGCATACATCATAAGAATCTCCCTTATCCTTTCTCCAAGCATCCAATGCAGGAGAAACAATTCCCGTACCGGTTTGTTGTGTGGGCCTTTGGAATTTCCCAAACCTATCACCCTTAACATACTACTGAGCATACTCACCACACGACGCCAAATGTTCCTTCCCGCATATCGGGCAGACCAGGATGGGTGTACCCAACCTAGGGAATTTGTTCTTCTTATGCCCCCTCTTTCCACAGCCACAACATATTTCAAAGGTCATCCAACATGTTCCCAAGTGGCGCTTGCTGCAAATCACATAATCTGGTTCATTAGCACCAACAACCCTCTTCCGTTTCTTAGATTCTCTCACCACACGATCTGGTAGTGCGGTGACAATGGTAGGAACAAGGACACTTCCCTTAGAAACAAGTTCTTCCAATCCTTTTATGGCTCGACGCATTCTCCCAACAAACCCTTATGTAATCTCCCCCAGATTCAATGGCATGGTCATTCCCTCCTCACCACTTCGAACTCGTGGATTACTCATCTGGAAAATGAGACAAGGCGAGAAAATTAGCTTCATATCTCAAACTCTATCGCACGATATGGAATATCAAAGAAGTGTGAAATTTCTTAAATGTCTGAGTAGCCTCCTCATTATAAATATGATCGACAACACACCGATAAGAGGGACTCTACTAAACACGGCTCCGAGACATCATAGGAGACTTTAAAACCTTAGGCTCTGATATCAAGTTTGTCACGCCCTAAACTCGGGGAGCGCGACCGGCGCTCAACCGAGTAAACCCGGCTGAGCAAGCCTATTAGATTCCATTCTACCCAAATTCATCCCTAAATAAAGAGGAAATGTACTCCGTTAATCAAATACTGAAAAGATTTAAATAACCACTTCCATTTCATTCCCATTAACAACATCATTCAATAATCAAACATAGTACGAGTTTATAGATTTAATGAAAAACATGTTGCCAAATACAAACCGTTCTAATTCAATTCCCAACATCAAACACCACCCACAACCTGTCTACGGAGCCTCTAAGTACAACTGAAGAGTATTAAGGAAATGTCGGCAACAACGCCCGGGCTTTATCTCAAAACACAGTACATGAGAAACAAAAGATACATGACCCATAAATGAAGTGTGGCTCACCAAATCAGCTGAAAAGAGTATACTGATATCACTAATCCATGCCTCATATTGTAGAACCACCTGCATCCATTAAAGATGCAGCGCCCCCGCCAAAAGGGATATTAGTACTGTCGAATAACACTAGTATATATTGCTAAAAGTCCTCTTTCAAAATAAAATGCCCATATAAGAAAAGGCAACACATAGAAACAGCAAGTCATAATCAACAATATCCAAATGTCCAGTTAAAACATAATACTTTTCAAAATACGAACTTCATATACAATTTTGGTTAGGAGATCATTAGCACTGATATAACACCGTCTTTGTTAGCATGGAGTCCGATCACGCTCGATCGGCTAGGCCATCTCCCCACGAATAATGTGGTTTGATAGGTGATGGGAAATAAAGTTGTTACCAAGAGTAGTACCACTATGTGCGCCACATGGCGTCCGATCTGCACCCGATCAGCTAGGCCGCTTTCCCACATATGCCGTGTGGGTTGACTTTTTCAATCCACAAAGGTTCCAGTTTCATCCCAATTTAGGGGAATAATATCACAATTTCCCAAAGGTTTCAATTTCATCCCAAATAAGAGAAATAATCTCAATCCAGCCCTACACCGGCACGTGTAGTTTCAAGTGTAGGCCTTATGACCGACCCTTCCTCGGTTTTGCTAATGATTCTCCCAAAAATATTTTTGATTTGATTTGCACACACGGGTAGCATAAATATAATTGTACTCACCTTCAACATCATTCACATTGTATAAATTATCATTAGTATCTCCAGTCATTCACAATGCCGATATTACCTTGGCTTATTTGGCCATTCACAAGATTCTTTATTCCTAGCGCGTTGGCCGTATTTCATATTTCACATTTTTACCTCTTTCAATTTCAAAGATCACCATCAAATATCAACGTATAAAATATTTCCAAAATCATATACTTCAAATCCATTTTTAATGGGAACTTTAAACACAAATAGTTTCTTCCCAAAGAATGGGGCATACAACCTACAATAGAAATGCACATGAAAAATCATAAACAATCAATACACCACTTACTCTTGCAATACTCTTCTCCAGAAATGACAATGTACAATTTCAACACATGAGTATATAGAACTTGAATCGCATTGGATATATTTATAAAAAAAGCATTAGTTAAAGCAGCCACTAATGGGCATAAATTGAGTACAAAAGCTTTTAGGCAAATTCTATTTTTCCAAATCACTTTTAACACAGTTTAGTCGAGACTCATTTCATATTCTTTATCGCATTCTCTCAAATCATTTGCACTACTAGCCACAGTCATAACTTAAATTCTTGGCACGTTGGCCACACTCTATATCCCCAATTCAATTATTTCATTTCCAACACCATTATAGGTTATCATCAATAAGACATTTCCAATCAAGGCTTTAGGTACACATATGAGCAATTTAGAGTCTTAAGAATATTGAGATTTTCTCACACCATTTGGCATATTAGCTTTTATTTGAAATACGATTCAAAGCCACAACATTTTAATACGCAACCCATACTTTGAAACTTACGGAAACATTATGGAATTCAATTTCAAGAGAGAATGTTTAGCCAACATACCTTGTCCGAGCTTTCATTGAGTTACTACAACTCCCCGACACTTCTAGCAATAACAATCTATAGGAAGATAGTGAAAATCGGTTAATAATTAGAAGGATTTCCATGATGTAACTCTCTTAGGAATTTTGTCAAACACCTAACATGCAAAATAGACCACAAGGCTCTATAATGGAGATCCTTTCATCCCTCAACCAATTTCAACAAGAAACTACACAAAATGGTTCGTTAACCCCACTTACTACAACTTTGTGTCACATGCATGGCCTATTTCCAACCCCACAATATATTTGAACTCATAACCTCTTGTATGAAAGCTTAGAAGTAGGACTTACCCGAACAAAGGATAATCTAGTGATTGACTTCCTTGACTCTTGAAGATTGGTGCAAGATTGGATGATTGGGAGGTTAGGTTTTCTCCTTCTCTCTCTAAAATGCTCTCACCTCTCTCTAGACTCACTTGAAAATCGTCCCAAATAAAACCCCAAAGGCTATTTATTAAAATGGGGTCGGGTTGTGAAACCCCCAAAATTTGCACAGCCGCGCTGCATGGGGCGCCACGGGGCATAGCGCGTTAGTGAAAAATGTGCCTAGAAACGAAATTTTGAAGTGTCCTGGAAATCCCTACAGGCGTGCCGCATGGGGCGGCGCGGTAGTGACACGTTCTGCCAGCCTTTGGTAATTTGGTCATAACCTCTTGTAGGAGTATCCAAATGACAAACGGTTTGAAGCGTTAGAAACTAGACTCGAAGATCTTTCATTTGATAGTTGTTTATCACATAACTCCTTATATTTATGTAGATGTGATTATCGAAAATTTTGTCTTGTGCGTACTCATTTGCAACTTTAGTCTATCATGTAATTTTCCAACATGACTTAGACGTAGGCTTCTCCTTAGACCCCACATCACTTATAATATTCCATGTAAACTTATTATCATATCCAATTGATATCCATCATATTAATATCCCTCGTCTGCACACAAAATAATATAATTAGCACATATCAACTTCCTTAATAGCGCTTAAAAACTTCGAAGTTTTCTGGGGTGCTACAAGATAGTAACCTCCTTCGCATTGCCGTGTGCTGCACTCTGTGCTTAAGGAGAAGTAAGTGAGGATCATCATACTAACCCACATTGATACACTCAAACAAAGAAGACCTTGAAACCACGCAAGAATGAACCTGACTAATGATCCGAAACATCCAACCTCACGAACTTGTTTGCCAATGCCTGAACATCCAAAGCTAACAGTCTCACCCCAACTGGAATATCAGCAAGACTACCCATGCTATCAGCCTTCCTACTTAAAGCATCAGCCACCACATTGGCCTTCCCGGGATGATAAAGAATGGTGATATCATAGTCCTTTAGCAACTCTAACCACCTCCATTGCCTCAGGTTCAGATCCTTTTGCTTGAATAAATGTTGTAGACTCCTGTGATCCGTGCATACCTCACAAGACATGCCGTAGATATAGTGCCTCCAAATATTCACATCATGAACGATGGCTGCCAACTCAAAATCATGTACTGGGTAGTTCTTCTCATGGAATTTCAACTGACGAGAATTATAAGCAATCACTCTACCATTGTGCATCAACACACACCCAATGTTAATTCGTGAAGTATTACAATAAACTGTATATGAACCCGATGGTGAAGGTAAAACCAGAACTGGAACTATGGTCAAGGTAGTCTTGAGATTTTGAAAGCTCTCCTCACGATCGTCAGACCACCTAAATAGGGAACTCTTTTGAGTCAATATTGTCAAAGGAGCTATGATAGATGCAAAACCCTCCACGAAATGGCTATAATGTCCGGCCAAGCCTATACAACTCCAGATCTCAATAGCTGTAGAAGGTCTGGGCCAACTCTAAACTATCTCCACCTTCTTTGGATCCACCTTAATCCCCTCACTGGACACCACGTGGCCCAAGAATGAAATCAAATCAAGCCAAAACTCACACTTGGAGAATTTAGCATATAGTTTCTTCTCCCTCAAAGTCTGGAGCATGATCCTCAAGTGCTGCTCATGATACTCCTGGCTGTGAGAATACACCAATGTGTCATCAATGAACACGACGATGAAAGAATTAAGATATGGTTGAAATTCACTGTTTATCAAGTGCATAAAGGCTGCTGGGGAATTGGTCAGCCCAAAATACATCACCAGAAACTCATAGTAACCATAGATAGTTATGAAAGCCATATGCAGATTATCTGAAGCACGGATCTTCAACTGATGGTACCTTGATCTCAAGTCAATCTTCGAGAATACCCAAGCACCCTGTAGCTGATCGAACAAATCTTCAATACACGGTAATGTGTACTTGTTCTTGATTATGACCTTGTTCAGCTGCCTGTAGTCAATACACATCCTCATAGAGTCGTCTTTCTTCTTGAAGTTGTTCCTTTAATTTATTCAACTCCTGAAGTTGTTCCTTTAATTCATTCAACTCCATTGTTTCCATTTGATATGGTAAAATGGAGATGGGATGAGTTCCCGGCACCAGTCAATACCATAATCGATATCCCTATCGGGTGGCATGTCCGGTAGGTTTGCTGGAAACACATCTAGAAAATCTCTCACTACCAGAACTAACTTAACGGTAGGAGTATCAGCACTGACATCGCTCACAAAGGCTAAATATACCAAGCACCCTTTCTCAGCCATCCGTTGTGCCTTCAAAATGGACACCACTGTAACACCCCGGAAAATTTTGAAGAATTTAAGTGTAAAGCCCGGTAAAATTTGCAAAGAAAATAATGTTTCATGATGCCGGACTAGGATTACGTGTTTGAGGATTGTAAAGGAATGCACGGGAAAGTAAAGGAATATTTTTGGCGGAACTGTGCATTTCTGTGGTCCATTATGCAACCGCAGGATCACTCTACGGACTGCATAATGGTCGTAGAGTGACGCAGTTATTTGGGTCAGTTGGAAGCAATTATGCGGTCGACTATGTGACAACGTAATTGTTATGCAGTGTACTATGCGATCGCAGAACAGTTATGCGGACCGCATAATGATCGCTGACTTAGGCAGATTTTTGGTCATTTTGGACACCAATTATACGACCGATATGTGGTCCGCATAACCATTATGTGGTCGTATATGCGACCGCAGAACCTGTTCCGGAGCTTCATTTTTGGGTTTTTAAAACCCAACCCTATTTCGTTAAATACACGTAAAGGGTCATTTTTGAGCAAATATTCTGATGTTTTAGAGAGAAAGGAAAGTGTTTTAGAGAGAAAAAACCCTAGGCTAATTATTCATCAAGTCTTGCTCAAACCTTGGAAGATTAACAAGGGAAACCCACAAGTTCTTCATCTAAGAGGTAAGGTTCCATGCCCTAGTTTTCAATTTCGAATTTGGGTAAAAGATGGTTGATTAGGAGTATGATTCATGGGTATTAGAGTATTATTTATACATGCATGTACCAATAAGAATTGTGGGAAGATTGTTGAACTTAAATAAGTAAGGATTGGGTTGTAGAGTGAAGGAAATCTTCTAGAAGAACCTTGTGGTTAAATTTGCACACCTAGTGTTTGATAAAATGCTCAAATGAGCTGAGACCATGAATATCTTCCTAATTATGGTTCAATTTTGTTATGTCTCAAATAGATTGGGATTGCTGAATTTCCGGAATGTTGTAGTAATTTAAGGAAAGCTCAATTGAGGTATGTTGGCTAAACTTTCTCTCTTGGAATTGAATTCCATAATGTTACCGTGAGTTTCAAAGTATGTGTTGCATATTAAACTGTTGTGGCTTTGAATCGTATTTCAAATGAAAGCTAGTATGCCAAATTGTGTGAAAATACCTCAATATTCTTAAGACTCTTAATTGATCATATGTGTACCTAAAATCTTGATTGGGAATGTCTTATTGTTGATAACCTATAAAGATGTTTGGAAGTGAAATCAGTGAATTGGGGATATAAAGTATGGCCAACGTAACAATAGTAAAAGGTATACTTGTGGCCAATGGTGCCGTTGGAATGAAATAATGTGAGAAAGATTATGAAATGAGTTTTGACTCAACTATTCCAAAATTGACTTTGACAATATAATCGGCTAAAAGTTTATGAACTCAAGTGATGCCCATATGTGGTTGTTTTAGCTAATGCTATGCTTTATAAGTAATTTTCAATGTGCTTTGCATTCTTACATATTCGTGAGTGAAAATTGTGTATGATTTTAATTTGTGCTTCGATTGCCAATCATTTTACTACATTTATTGGAAAGAAATCGATTATGTTTAAAGCCTTCATTACTAATGAACTTAAAGTTGTGATTTCCGGAATATTCTACTTGTTGATAATTATGATGATGATCTATGAAAGGGAAGAAATGAAAGTGTGGAATATAAAATACGGCCATTGCGCCATGAATAAAAAATCATATGTTTGGCCAAGAGAGCCAATGAAATAATAATGTTGAAAGTACGGATTAGGTGATATGTGATGTGAAAGGTTATGAGATGTACGTATTTGTACTTTTGTTTGCAATGTGTTGTGAAACCCTATGGACGGTCTTTGAAACGCATAGGTATATTTTGTTATGAAAACCTATGGACGGTCTTTGAAACACATAGGTATATTGTGTTATGAAACCCTATGGACGGTCTATGAAACGCATAGGTATATTATGTTATGAAACCCTATGGACGGTCTATGAAACGCATAGGTATATTATGTTATGAAATCCTGTGGACGGTCTATGAACGCATAGGTACATTGTGTTATGAAATCATGTGGACGGTCTATGAAACGCATAGGTACATTGTGTTATGAATTCCTATGGACGGTCAATGAAACGCATAGGTACATTGTGTTATGAAATCCTGTGGATGGTCTATGAAATACATAGGTGCATTGTGTATAAGAAGTATATATGTACGGTATGAATAAACATTATGGACGGTCTATGAAACGCACAAGTATATAATATGATATGTGAACACTAAGGACGGTCTAATGAGACACATTATTAATACACACAATAGGTTCCCCTTTTGTTGTCCTTGTTTGTACAAGTTGTTTCAATTACATTATATTATGTGTTCCACGTATAGATCATATGGGTAATCTATTTTGAAATAGGATTTCTAGCTATACATACTAGTGCTATTCAACAATACTAACGTCCCTTTTGTCGGGGGAGCTACATCTTTAATGGATGCAAGTGGTTCTACAGCAGGTGACATTGATCAGTGATAGTAGTACACTCCTTTCAGCCGATTTGGTGAGCCCCACTTCATTTCGGGGTCATGTATCTTTTGTTTCTCATGTACTTTGTGGTTGAGGTATAGCCGAGGTCTTGTTGTCGGTATTTTCATATTACTCTTCAGTTGTACTTGGAGGCTCCGTAGATAGGTTGTGGGTGGTACTTGATGTTGGGAATTGGATTAGAATTGTTTGTGTTTGGCAACATAGTTTTCATTAAATCTATAAACTCGTACTATTTTGGAAATATTGAATGATGTTGTTAATGGGAATGAAATAGAAGCGGTTAATGAAATCTCTTCAGTATTTTATTAACGGAGTACATCTTCGCTTTATTCACAAATGAATCTAGGTAGAATTAAATATATCAGGCTTGCTCAGTCGGGTTCACTCGGTTGAGCGCCGGTCGCGCTCCTCGGTTTTTGGGCATGACAACCACCGTATTGGGAACATGAACCAATGTACCTCTCCACTCTAATCTCGGCAACCCTGGCATAGCCAATGTCATGGTCTTAGAGACAATCAAAAATAGCATGATAGGGCGATAACCAATCCATGTCCAAAATCACGTCAAAGTCCACCAGATTGAGTAGTGGAAGGTCAACCCTAGTCTCATAACCCCCGATAGTGACCAGAGACGATCGATAGACACGGCCTACAACAATAGGATCCCTTTAGGCATAGATACCTAAACAGGAGTACTCAAAGAATAATGAGGCATAACCAGATATGAAGAAAAATAAGATGACACATACGAGTAAATGGAACCCAGATCAAATGCATCTGTATGACAGACCAGAATAATACCTGTGATGATAGAATCTGATTTAACAGCCTCGGTCCTACCAGGAAAGGCATAGCAACAGACTTGGACTCACCCTCTAGGACAACCTCTACCCGCCTAACCTCCACCTCTAGATGGTTGTGCAGGTGGAGTAGCAACTACAGCGATAACCATGGTCTGTGTACCCTATGAAGGTGTGCCCTACCTAAATCTAGGACAGTCCCTCACCATATGTCGAGTATCACCATACTTATAACAACCTCTCTGTGGGCATGGCTGTTGGAACTAAGTCTGACCCGGTCGACTAGAATAACCATTGTAAGCACCACGTGTAGAAGGTACACTAAAAAGTGGTTGTGCAAAATGGGCGCTCTAATGCCCCTGACTAGTTGGAGCACTGCGAGTAGCATGAAGTGCAGAATGAACTGGTCGACTAGCATAACCTCTGCCATGACGAGCTCAAACTACAAAGTAGGAACCACTAAATCCTCTAGAATCTTGAGGCCTCTTAGCCTCCCTATCCCCTCTCTCCTGGTCATGGATACGCTCCAACGTCTCAGTGATCTCATAACTTGCTGGAACAAAGTACCAGTCCCCAACTCTCGTGCCATCCCAAATCTGAGACCATAACTGAGTCCCTCAATGAATCTGCGAACTCTCTCTCTCTCTCTCTCTAACAGTAGAAACCAAGGAAGGTGCATGATAGTATAAATCACTAAACCTCAAAGCATACTCATACACTGTCATAGTCCCCTAGCACATATGCTCGAACTCCATGCGCAAAGCGTCACTAAGGGTCTATAGGAGAAACTCCCTCAAACACATATCAAAAAACTGTGCCCGAATAAGTGGCGCTGCATCAGCTTTCTGACTCTCCTCCTAAGCCTTTCACCACCTATATGCCGACCCCGTCAGCTGGAATGTAGTGAGGGCGGACCCATTTACCTCTACTATGCCTATAGTGCGTAGAATACAATGACACTACTCTAAAAATCCTTGTGCATCCTCAGACACTACACCACTAAATGTAGGAGGAAGATACTTCTTTAACCTCTAAAGTTTCTTCTTCTCCTCCTCTGATTCCTTTGGCTTGACTTCTGGTTGAACTGCAATAACGGGTTATTCAGGCATAACACCCGGAACCTGATCGACATGGACCCGCTGCTTGGGCGTATGGGCGGAGAGAGTCGGAGCTCTTCCCCCAGCCTGAGAAGTAGTTGTTGCAACTGGGATCAATCCCACCTTAGCCAAAGTATAGAACATGCTCAGAAAATATGCCAAAGTCTCCAGGAGTCCAAGGGCAGCAATGGGCGCCTCAGGTGCCTGCCTCCCAACCATAGCTACTGGAGGCTCCTAAGTCGCTTCTCCGACAGGTGCTCTAGGTATAGCATGTGCCCCTCTTCATCCTCTACCTCGAACTTGGCCTCTCGCGGCTCTAACATGGGGCATAGTTATCTTTTTAGCTGATCTGGTGGTGCGTGTCCTCACCATCTATGAGAGAATAGAAAGACAAAGGCTCAGATCATGAAATCAGTGAATTCACATGATAAAGAATGAAAGAAGTGGAAATTTCTAGTAGTTATATAACCTTTCGAAGATAAGTACAGACATCTCCGTACCGATCTACAAGACTCTACTAAAATTGCTTATGACTCGTAGAACCTATGAACCTAGAGCTCTGATACCAACTTGTCACGACTTCAAAATCCTACCTTGAGGATCGTGATGGCACCTAGTACCTAAGACTAGGTAAGCTTATCACATAGTGAGATCAACAGAACCAAACGCCAACTTAAATAATAATGAAAGCTGAAAAGTGCTTTAACATAACTAAAGACAGAAATTCAAAAGTCATATAAACCCCAAAATCGGTGCTACCAGGTCAAAATATTTGCATAAAATACACTAGAAAGCTCAATATAGTACTGTTTTGGAATAAAAATAAGCAGTGATAAGAAAATCATTGAAAGGTGACTCTGACGCTTGCGAGTGTTAAGGTAGTTATACCTTGAAGTCTCCTCAGCAACTCAACATAGCCAACTAACGTCCGACATGATCCGAGGTACCTGGATCTGCACAAAAATACGCAGAAGCATAGTATGAGTATACCACAATCGGTACTCAGTAAGTATCCAGACTAACCTTGGTAGAGTAGTGGCGAGGTTCAAGTCAAGACACTCACTATGCATAAAACCTATGTAGAGTACAAGTATAAAGCTAACAATGGAGTACGAAATAAATAAATAGCAACAAAGATTGAACATGAGGTAAAACAGCAAAATAGTCAAAAACACAGTTAAGTACAAGGGAAATAAATTGTGGAAAAGTAATCACAATTCAAATAATCGAGTCGTTCCGATACAGAATTTACAACAAGAATCACCCCGAGGTACTACACCTCCGAATCACAATTTACACGTCACAAATCATAAATTTTACTTATAACGCCGCGTGAGCCTTTCATTTTTCCCCGAAAAAGCTTCACGCACATAAGCCCCTCATCTCGCCACGTGTGCTTCACAATGAAGTTATTCCCCTGACTAGCAAAATGCGCATAAAATCCCCTTATTTTGCCGTATGTGCATCAATAACAACAAACCCTTATGCTGCCACACGTCATCGCATCACAACATAATAATCAACTCGCAACACACGTCCCCTTGGTTGGGATTTTTGATTGTGACAAGTTGGTATCAGAGCGTCAGGTTGCCTAGGTCTCACGAGTCATGAGAAATCTTATTAGATTCATGAGGATTGTACAGAGATGTCTATACTTATCTTCGAGGGGCTATAAGGCTATAGGAATTTTCCCTTTCTTTTTTTCTCTATTGTGCAACTTTGTTCTATTCTGAAGGTTTGAATCTTTACTATCTATTCTCTTACAGATGGTGAGAACACGTATTTCACCTATAACATAGCAAGTCTAGACTCCCAGCTTGCAACCACTATCATGGGTAAAGGGCGGGGTAGAGGCAGAGGTATAGCCCATCCCAGGACACGTTCAGCAGCATTTATAGCTACTCACACTCATGCTAGAGCAGCATCAGTCGAGACACAGATAGATCCAAATGATAAGAATACCCCAGTGCAAGATGATCTAATAGGGCCAGCCCAGGTTTCGAAGGGGTTTGTTGCTACCCCAGTATCTCAGGATGCCTTGGTCATATGGTTAACCTTATGGAGAGAATGCTTTAGAAGGGTGTAAGGATCTAACCGGTCGTTTTAAGAATTTGCACTTCGTTCAGGGGTTTGAGGTCTTGATTAGCTTCATATGGTATATTATGACTTGGGTGTGTTGTCTGTTTTGGTTTTTGGTGATTCAGGATTCGAGAGAATGATTCTTAGATAGGAAACTTTAAGTTGGAAGAGTTGACCAAGTTTGACTTTTGTATATTTGACCTTGAATCAACGTTTTGATGATTCCGGTAGGTCCAGATCATTTGTCACTTATTGAGTTTGCATATAATAATAGCCTTCATTCCAGTATTTAGATGCTCCATACGAAGCTCTTTACGGACGGAAGTTTAGGTCGCCTATAGGATGGTTCGATGTTGGGGAAACTAAGTTAGTAGGACCAGAGTTGGTACAATAGGCAATCGAGAAGATTAAGCTTATATAGGAAAGGCTATTAGCAGCTCAAAGCCGTCAAAAGTCTTATGCGGATAATCGACGACGAGACTTAAAGTTTCAGGTTGGCAAACTTGGAGTTTCAGGTTGACAACTGGGTAATCCTAAAGGTATCACCGATGAAAGGCATTATGATGTTTGGTAAGAAAGGAAAACTTAGCCTTCAGTACATTGGACCATATAAGATCATACGCAAGGTAGGCCAGGTAGCATATGAGTTACACTTGCCTTCTGACTTGGAGTTTGTACATCTAGTCTTTTATGTGTCTATGCTCCGTAAATGTATCAGAGGTCCTTCCAGAGTCATGTCAGTTGACAATGTCCAGGTCACAGAGCAGCTATCATATAAGGAAACTCCCATTGCTATTCTAGATAGACAATTTTGGAGATTGAGGACTAAAGACGTAGCTTCAGTCAAAGTACTTTAGAGAAACAATAATGTGGAAGAAATGTCTTGGGAAGTCAAAGAAGATATGAAGTTTAGATATCCTCACTTGTTCCCTCTCCCAAAAAAGGATCAGACTGAGACATCACAGCCTTAAGGTGCGTGTATGGATTCTTGTGTTAGTTATTGTCATTGGTCGTGTGAGGACATTGTTGTTATTGATGATTGTGGTCCTAATTGGCATTGAGTTATTGAGTTTTCTACAAGAAGGGTTGGTAGTAGTACCGTTATAAAGGCAACTCTGCCAAAATTTATATATATCCTGGGGAGTCAAACATTCGAGGACGAATGTTTCTAAGGGGGAAAGGATGTTACATTTCGCATTTTCGTACGTTAAAGTTTTGTCGTAAGTTAATTGACATAGACTCGGGAATGAGATTTATTTTTGAGGTTATAAGAAGTTATGCTTTTTATAACAGGCAATAAGTAAGTGTCGTGAAAGTTAAAGGGTAAACGAATCAAAGAAAATGAGTTTCATTGAAGGTTGTCAATTTGGGATAAAATACGGTCCGAGCTATAATACCCAGTATTTATGGACTAGTGCCATACAAGATACCACATGACCATGATAGTAAAGTGTATAAGATATGTTAAAAGTGGGTAGTATTTTAAGTAATTTGGGATAATTCTTAATTATATGGATAATTGGATAATTATTAATTTTTACTGGGGGATTAACTAATTAATTAGCATCTTTGGATAAGCCTAATGGAACTCAACGTGGCAGCAAAGGCCTTAGGAAAATATGACTCTTAAGTTCATATAATAATGTGGCACATTTAGAGGGTTATGTGGCTAAGTCACCACATGAGTGGGGCCCACATCCACTAAGGTATAAGACCTATCTAATTCACAAAGAGAGGTGCTTATATCTAATCTACAAGTAACGGATCTTCAGAAAAAAATTCATACGAAGTTATACTACGTAATAGCTACCAGATTTGCAATTCTAAGGGAGCCCGGTATAATATTTCTTAAGAACATCATAAGAATTTTTCCCTACTTCGATCCGCCGTTACGTGACTTTTTTGCAATTGACGTGTGTTAGATGGATTGTCAAGAGATTCGGCTCAAGTATGTTAAGGCTATCCCTTCTTTCTTTTGGGCATGATTTATACGATACAAACGAAACAAGCAAACGCACATGTGAATTAGGAGTGCCTATGTTCTTGATTCCCCATGTGAATTATAATTATATCTTATGTTCATGGGTCTCAGAAAAATACGTAGTTGATAAAGTTTATCCGCAAGGCATATTGATCTTATAACATTCCGAGAAATCTTATTAACGTATTTCTTATGCATTTCATTCATTGATACATGTACACTGACCCATGACCAGATGGCGTTATATACGTGTATATTATATGTATATGGGATATGGAAAAAGTTACGGCGTTATATACGCACCACCACTTGATCAGCTAGTATATGTTGATGATTTTGCCCACAGTAGCCGAGATGATATGATGGGATGCCCTCAGAGGCTTGATGATGTTATGTACACCTATATCTATACATGATACGACATTTATACACACGTGCATGACATTATAAATGTTTCAGGATTCACAAAGTTATTTAGACTCACAGGTGGAATTCTTTACTCCATGTTTCATTTATGTCTTTTATGGACTGATTTTCATGCCTTACATACTCGGTACATTATTCGTACTGATGTCCCTTTTTCCTGGGGATGCTGCGTTTCATGCCCGTAGGTGCAGGTAGACAAGCTGACGGTCCCCCTTTTTAGGATCCTTGATCAGTGAGAGTTGGTGTGCTCCACTTGATCCAGAGCTGTTATTAGTTTTGGTACGCTACTTTAGTATGTAGATATGGGTACGGAGGGGCCCAGTCCCATCCTTCATACAGTTGTACACTCTATTAAAGATCTATAGATAGTCATGTATAGTTGGATAATATGTGGCCTTGTCGGCTTCTAGTTTTGGATATATAGTTGTCTATAGCAGCCTTGTCGGCTTGCCCTACCGTATTCCGCATGTATGTGCATCTATGTCTTTTGGACATATTTTCCTCACATATGTTATTCACGTGATTCAGCAGTTTAATAACATATGTTATTCATGACCTACCCTTAATTCATGTTTATATCTTAGACGCATGCTTAGGGGTATTCAACATGTAGGACTCGGGCACTCGTCATGGCCCAACGGGTTGGGTTGTGACAAAAGTGGTATCACAGTAGTTCTGTCCTAGGTTTGTCTACAGACCGTGTCTAGTAGAGTCTTGTTTATGAGTGTGTTGTGCACCACATTTATAAACAGGAGGCTACAGGACATATAGGATGTTATCCTCCTTTCTTATCTTAGATCATGCGATATAAGAATTCATTTCCCTAACGATATGTTATATTTTCAGTGATGCCTAAGAAGGCTACAGCCCCACAGAAGGGAAAGTCCATGGCTGGTGAGACTACTAGTCGAGCGCCACGAGTTACCAAGGCTGGGGGAGAATCTCATAGTGAGATTCCATCTCAGACTTCACATACCCCGCCCTCTCCAGAGGAGCTCCGAGGGGAACCAGCTCGAGCGCCTTCCCCTGTACATCCAGCTCTTCATCCAGATGCATCGGGTCAGGAGATGAGAGATTATATTCAGCTATTGACTCGATTAGTAGCCGCACAATCTCGACGTCAGGAAGTAGGTATTGGTCATGCAGATAGGGCCATCAATGCGAGGGTTCGTGATTTCATTAATTTGGACCCTTCGGTATTCACTGGAGCAGATCCAAATGAGGACCCTTAGGTATTTATCGATAGGATGCAGAGAACTTTGAGGGTAATGAAGGCCACTACGACTGAGTCAGTTGAGCTAGCTTCCTATAGATTTCAAGATGTTGCAGTTAATTTTTACGAGTCTTGGGAGTTGTCCAGAGGTGAGGATGCCCCTCCAGCGGTATGGCAGGAGTTTACAGAGGCTTTTCTTCATCATTATCTGCCACTAGAGCTTAGATGGGCCAGAATTGATAGGTTCTTAACCCTTTGGCAGGGTAATATGAGTGTTCGAGAATACAGCCTTCAGTTTGATTCGTTGGCTAAGTATTCTCCGACTATTATGTCTAAGATGGAGGATCGGGTTCACCAGTTCGTGATGGGGTTAGAGCTGCACCTGCTTAACGACTGTATGTCGGTCTCACATCAGCCAGGCATGGATATTTCTTGTATTCAGGCATACACTTAGGGTGTAGAGGAGTGTAAGAAGAAGCAGAGGGCTGATCATGAGCATGATAGGGGCTAGAGTAAGAGAGGGACATCTTCGGGTCCTTCTGGTGAGTTATGAGATGGTCAGAGACAACAATATCTGAGGTATCCAGCTAGCCATCGGCTAGCGCACCCCCCTCAGTTTGCCGATAGGAGATTTGATCAATCCACATATTCAGGGCCTAGTCAGAATTTCAGGGCCTCAAGTTCTCAGTATAGGGGTGAGTCAAGTCAGATAAGGCCTCCCTTGCCATGATATGCTCAGTATGGTAAGCAACATATCGGGCAGTGTCGTTTGGGGTTGGGTGTTTGTTATACTTGTGGTTATCCAGGACACGTTATGAGAGATTGTCCGACGAGAGGTGGTACAAGCATAGTTCAGCCAGCAGGATCTGTAGTTGGTTCGTCATTATCAGTACGCCCACCTAGGCAAGGTTCACAATCACCAATTGGTCGTGGAAGAGGAATATGTGGAGCATCTACCTCGAGCGGTCCTCAGAATCGCATTTATGCATTAGTAGGTCGACAGGATCAGGAGTCGTCACCTGATATTGTTACAGCTATATTATCAGTCTCCTAATATGATGTATATGTATTGATTGACCCAGGTTCCACCTTATCATATGTTACTCCGTTGGTTGCTAGTAAGTTTGGAATAGAACCTGAGTTGGTTAAACATTTTGAGGTGTCCACACCTGTTGGGGATCCAGTAATAACTAGGCGGGTATATAGAGGTTGTATAATAGTAGTTCATAGTCGATCTACAGTATCAGACCTAATTGAGTTAAATATGGTAGAATTTGCTGTTATAATGGGTATGGATTGGTTGGTTTCTTGTTATTCCAACGTTGATTATACATCAAAGATTGTCCGATTCCAATTTCCAGGGGAGCCTATTTTTGAATGGAGAGGTAATACGGCACCGCCGAGAGGCAGATTTATTTCCTACCTCAAGGCAAGGAAGATGATCAGAAAGGATATATTTATCACTTAGTTTGGGTTCAAGATCTGAAAGTAGAGTCACCAACTATTCAATCTATCCCTGTGGTTAATGAGTTTTTTGAGGTTTTTCCCGATGAGCTTCAGGGTCTTCCACCAGAGCAAGAAATTGAGTTTGTTATTAACCTATTACCAGATACTCTGCTAATATCTATTCCTCCCTATAGAATGGAACCTGCAGAACTGAGAGAGTTAAAGGAAGAACTAAGGGACTTGCTTGAAAAAGGATTTATCAGACCTAGTACATCACTGTGGGGAGCACCTGTATTATTTGTGAGGAAGAAAGATGGTTCCTTGTGGATGTGTATTGATTATAGACAGATAAATAAGGTGACGGTCAAGAATAACTACCCACTCCCGAGGATTGATGATTTATTTGATCAGTTGCAAGGTGCCAAGTATTTCTCGAAGAAAGGCTTGAGGTTCGGGTACCATCAGGTAAGGGTTAAGGAGAAATATATTCCAAAGACAACATTCAGGACCAGATACGGGAATTTTGAGTTTTTTGTTATGTCATTCGGTTTGACCAATGCCCTAGCAGTATTCATGGACTTGATGAACCGTGTGTTCAGACCCTTTCTAGATCTATTCATGATTATATTTATTGATGATATATTGGTGTATTCTCGTTCAAAGACTGAGCATGCAGATCATTTGCGTACTGTGCTCAAAGTTCTACAAAAAGGGAAGTTGTATGAAGAATTATCTAAATGTGAATTCTGGTTGAATTTTGTAGCTTTCCTTGGGCATATTATTTTGGGTGAAGGTATCCGGGTTGATAAACAAAAGATTGAGGTAGTAAATACTTGGCCTAGACTTACGACACCGACGGAGGTTTGTAGCTTCCTCGGCTTGGCAAGTTATTATAGGAGATTTGTAGAGGGATTTTCTTCCCTTCCAGCACCATTTATAAAGTTGACTTAGAAGGGAGATAAGTGTCAATAGACTGATGCTTGCGAATAGAATTTCCAGACATTGAAGGACTGATTAACTTCAGCATCGGTTCTAACACTCCCAGAGGGAACCGATGGTTATCTCATCTATTGTGACGCTTCGGGCATTGGATTGGGTTATGTACTGATGCAGCATGGTAAGGTTGTACCTTATGCTTCTATGCAACTAAGAAAGCACGAGAAGAATTACCCGACCCACGATTTAGAGTTAGCCGTAGTGATTCATGCACTAAAGTTGTGGAGGCACTACTTGCATGGTATTCATGTTGATATCTATACAGGTCATAAGAGCCTTCAGTATGTCTTCAAGCAAAAGAAATTGAATTTACGCTAAAGGAGATGGTTGGAGCTACTGAAAGACTCTGACATTGATATTTTATACCATCCAGGGAAGGCGAATGTAGTATTCGATGCCCTCAGCCGTAGATCTATGTGTAGCATGTCATATTTACAACCAGAAAAGAGTGGGATAGCTTATGCCATTCATCCGCTAGCTAATCTTGGAGTTCGATTACTAGACTCAAGTGATACTGGGATTACTATTCAGGACACGGCAACATCCTCTTTAGTAATTGAAGTGAAGGAACGCCAGTATGAGGATCCTATGTTAGCTCATTATAGGGATACAATCCCTCAGAAGGAGAAGACACCATTTGAGATTACATAAGATGGGGTCCTCAGGTATCGAGGACGATAATGTGTCCCTAATGTTGCAGGGTTGCGTTGACAGGTTATGGGAGAAACTCACTATTCTCATTATTCTATCCAAGCAGGAGCAACAAAGATGTATCATAATATCAAGGAAATATATTGGTGGGACGAAATGAAAAAGGATATAGCGGAGTTAGTTGCTCAGTGCCCTAGCTGTCAGCAGGTTAAGATTGAGCATCAAAATCCTATTGGATTATTACAGGCTATAGAGATTCTAACTTGGAAGTGGGAAGTAATCAATATGGATTTCATCGTAGGTTTACCTCGTACCCAGCGGAAGTTCGATTCTATATGGGTGATTATTGATAGACTTACAAAATCAGCCCATTCTTTGCTTGTTAGGACTACATATTCCATAGAGGATTATGCAAGGCTTTACATTAAGAAGATAGTATGACTTCATGGTGTCCTTATATCTATTATCTCGGATAGAGGAGCTCAGTTTATAGCAAATTTCTAGAGGTCCTTCCAAAAACGATTGGGGACTCAGGTAAGTCTTAGTATAACATTTCATCCCCAGACAGAGGATATCTTATGGGCTTATGTGATAGACTTCAAGGGTAGTTGGGATGATCATCTGCCGCTTATTGAGTTCGTATATAATAATAGCTACCATTCCAGTATTCAGATGGATCCATATGAAGCTCTTTACGGATGGAAGTGTAGGTCGCCAATAGGATGGTTCGATGTTGGGGAAACTAAGTTAGTAGGACCAGAGTTGGTACAACAAGCAATCGAGAAGATTAATCTTATACATGAAAGGCTTTTAGTAGCTCAAAGCGGTCAGAAGTCTTATGCGGATAATCGACGACGAGACTTGGAGTTTCAGGTTGAAAATTGGGTATTCCTAAAGGTATCACCGATGAAAGGCGTTATAAGGTTCGGTAAGAAAGGGAAACTTAGCCCTCGGTACATTGGACCATATAAGATCATACGCAAGGTAGGCCAGGTAGCATATGAGTTAGACTGGCCTTCTGACTTAGAGTCTGTACATCCAGTCTTTCATGTGCTATGCTCTGTAAATGTATCGGAGATCCTTCCAGAGTCATGTCAGTTGATGATGTCCAGGTCACAGAGCAGCTATCATATGGGGAAACTCCCATTGCTATACTAGATAGACAGGTTCGGAGATTGAGGACTAAAGATGTAGCTTCGGTGAAAGTACTTTGGAGAAATCATAATGTGGAAGAAATGACTTGGGAAGCCGAACAAGACATGAAGTTTAGATATCCTCACTCGTTCCCTCTCCCAGAGGAGGATCACACTGACACATCACAGCCTTAAGGTGCGTGTATGGATGCTTGTGTTAGTTATTGTCATTGGTCGTGTGAGGCCATTGTTGTTATTGATTATTGTGGTCCTAAATGGAATTGAGTTATTGAGTTTTCTACATGAAGGATTGGTAGTAGTACCGTTACAAAGGCAGCTCTGCCAAAGTTTATATAGATACGAGGGAGTTAAACATTCGAGGACGAATGTTTCTAACGGGGGAGGATGTTACATTTCGCGTTTTCGTACGTTAAAGTTTCGTCGTAAGTTAATCGACGTAGGCTCGAGAATGAGATTTATTTTTAAGGTTATAAGCGGTTATGCTATTTATAATAGGTGATAAGTAAGTGTCGTGAAAGTTAAAGAGTAACCGAATCAAAGAAAATGAGTTTCGTTGAAGGTTGTCAATTTGGGATAAACTACGGTTCGAGCTATAATACCCAGTATTTATGGACTATTACTATACAAGGTACCACATGACCATGATAGTAAGGTATATAAGATATGTTAAAAGTGAGTAGTATTTTAAGTAATTTGAGATAATTCTTAATTATGTGGATAATTAGGTAATTATTAATTTTTAGTGGGGAATTAACTAATTAATTAGCATATTTGGATAAACCTAATGGAACTCAATATGGCAGCAAAGGCCTTAGGCAAATGTGACTCTTAAGTTCATATAATAAGGTGGCACATTTAGAGGATTCTTTGGCTAAGTCACCAAATGAATGGGGCCCACACCCACTAAGGTATAAGACCTCTCTAATTCACAAAGAGAGGTGCTTATATCTAATCTACAAGTAACGGATCTTCAGCAAAAATTCATACGAAGTTATACTACGTAATAGCGACGGCATTTGCAATTCTAAGGGAGCCCGGTAGAATCTTTCTCAAGAACCTCATACGGATTTTTCCCTACTTCGATCCACCGTTACATGTCTTTTTCGCAATTGGCGTGTGTTAGATGGATTGTCAAGATAATCGGCTCATGTATGTTAAGTCTATCCCTTCTTTCTTTTTGGCATAATTTATACGGTACAAACGAAACAAGCAAACGCACAGCTTTTTTAAATGACTTTATTCATAGAAGTACTAGGGGTGCCTATGTTCTTGATTTCCCATATTATTTATTATTATTTTATCTTCTGCTCATGGGTCTCAGAAAAATACGTAGTTGATAAAGTTTATCCGGAAGGAATATTGATCTTATAACATTCTGAGAAATCTTATTAACGTATTTTTTATGCATTTCATTCATTTATACATGTACATTGACCCATGACCATATGGAATTATATACGCGTATATTATATGCATATGGGATATGAAAAAGGTTACGGCATTATATATGCACCACCACCTGATCAGCTGGTATATGTTGATGATTTTACCCACAGTGGTCGTTATGATATGATGGGATGCCCTCAGAGGCTTGATGATGTTATGTACACCTGTACCTCTGCATGATATGACATTTATACACACGTTCATGACATTATAAATGTTTCAGGATTCACAAAGTTATTTAGACTCACTGGTGGAATTCTTTACTCCGTGTTTCATTTATGTCTTTTATGGACTGATTTTCATGCCTTACAACTCGGTACATTATTCGTATTGACGTTCCTTTTTGCCTGGGGACGCTGAATGTTATGCCCGCAGGTGTAGGTAGACAAGATGACGGTCCCCCTTTTTAGGATCCTTGATCAGCGAGAGTTGGTGTGCTCCACTTGATCCAGAGCTGTTATTATTTTTGGTACGCTACTTTAGTATGTAGATATGGGTACGGAGGGGACCAGTCCCATCCTTCATACAATTGTACACTCTATTAAAGGTCTGTATATAGTCATGTATAGTTGGATAATATGTGTCCTTGTCGGCTTCTAGTTTTGGATATATAGTTTTCTATAGCAACCTTGTTGGCTCGCCCTACCGTATTCTGCATGTATATATATCTATGTCTTTTGGACATGTTTTCCTCACATATGTTATTCACGTGATTCAGCAGTTTAATGACGATGTTATTCATGACCTACCCTTAATTTAGACGCATGCTTAGGGGTGTTCGTCAGGTAGGACTCGGGCACTCATCATGGCCCATCGGGTTGGGTCGTGACATGTTGGGCGCAGGTGTGGAGGCGAAAATGTGGGTGAGGAGGCGTAGAAGTGAAAGGCCAAGTTGGGGCATGATGTCATAGATGTGGAGGATCTAACACAGCTGCAGGAGTGCAGATGCAGGCATTGTTGTGCAGGAGCAAGAAGGTAGTTTGGGCGAGTGCCTCACAGAAGCGGAAGGTACATCGCACCTGTGATGTCGCAGAAGCGGGAAGTTGTCCACAGATGCGAGAGGTCAAAATATTAGTAGTCTCCGCAAAAGCGGGATTTTTGTCGTAAAAGCGGCCGTTTGTTCGCACATGCGAAACGGCTGGCAGATTTCTATTTAATCAAAGTGCTTGTTCATTTTAGCACATTTTGAGTTATGGAGCTCAGATTTGGGCAATTTTGGAGAGGATTTTCACCACATGGATTGGAATAAGTACTTTTGAACCGTTTTTAATTAGGAAGAATAGCCTAAATGGCACTTATACTTGTGCCACTTTGTCATGCCGGTCCTCTAACTTTAACAATTTACCAATTGAACACTTATACTCCTTCAAGCGTTTATAATAAACACTTATGATAGGAGGAATCTTTGTGTTATTATAGAGTTGCTGCAGATCTTAAAATGTCATGAACACCCACCAATCCTGGAAGAAGGTTCCTAGGCTGCCGAAGATATGAGATTAGTGAAGGTTGTGGCTTTTTCCGATGGGTTGATCCTATGATTGAGGAAGAACACTAAAAGACTCTTCTTCCGGGTCTTATTAAGAAGAGTGATTGATGCCATTGTCAGGGAAGATAAGGAAGGTCGATGTTCAGAGTTGCTGCTATTATAATTGTGGTTGTAGTTGTTCTAATATTAGCTCTTATGTTATGTGTTTAGGATTGATAGCGTACTTTCTTATTTCCTGGTTTTAGGCTACACATTTTGTGTTGATGTAAAATTTTATTCATGGAATATATTGACAAAGGGAACATTCAAGTCGAAAAATTGTAATTTACTGTTACAGCAACAATTCTTCCGCTACTAATATCATGGCATGTTATGGGTAGTTAATAAAACATCCAAAATAAGGAAGTTGTTGTACAAAATACTATCTATGATAGGAAGTCAACAAAAACATCCATAATGAAGTAGCTTTACAAAATATTATCTACCATAGGCAGTTAAGTCTTCAAAATATTAGTTAATCACTTCAATTAATGCTTGTTGTGGCTTGGTTTCTTGGTGTGGATTGTGTCTTTGGTGTGTCTTGAGTTGTTGTAGCAGAGTTTGCCCTATCTTAACATTGTTCTTGCAGCTGCCTTTGTGTAACTGCAGCTCAACCCTTCCACTTTAGTCCAAGGGGTTTGAACCTAAGTTCAATGTTGGTAGGGGTAGAACTTATGAGTGTAGAAGGATTGTGTACTACTCTGTCAGTAGTTCTAGACTGCATAAAGATAAAAGGTTGTGAGTGAGGGATTATCTAGCAAACCATATCTGTTGACTGTGAAATTAAGTGGAAATATTTACCCTTTGTATCACAGTGCAACTTGAATCAAATAGCAGGCCATATCCAGCTGCATTTGGTCTCTTAGACCCTGCATTTGCACCACCTCTTCTAGGCTCATTGGTTTTCCTTTTTGGACCTCCAGCAACATTAGTTGATTGATGTGTGCTTGGATCAGTGATTGGTTGAGTGAAGGTGCCACTTTCCATAGTTAAAGTTGTTGTTGCTTCTGCTGATGCACTTCCACTAGTTCCAACCCTTCCACCTACTGCTGTTGATGAAGCATTTTCAACAGTTTCACCTCCAACTGAACTAGTTCTAGCCCTTCCCCTTGGTTTCTCTACATACACATAACAAAACAGACATTAGTAATTGAATTCATCTAATAATGAACACAAACATTAATACTTACTTCTGATGGACATCCTTTCTTGTTGTGTCCAAGAGTCTTGCACAAAGAACATCTCATTTGTCTCCATATCCTTGTACCCTTCCCAAACTTCTTCTTTGGTTCATCAACAGCTTTTCTTCTTCTTTTTTATTTGGCCTTCCTGGCATTGCAGTTATAACAGGTGGTTCAATAGTTGGCAGTGTGCTTTTTGGCCACAAATTCATACCAGTTAAAGGTTGAATGAATTTGTTGTATGCCTCAAGGTAGGTGTCCTTCCTATACTAATGGTCAACATATGGCTCAACCTCATAGTTCTTATAATACATTGTTGTAATTTCATGTGCTCATAGAATTCCTTTGAGTTGCTATGTTCTACAAGTACATGAACACCCCCTAAAGTCAACAACATGTTTATATGGCCCATACTGGATCTCATACAATGTTTCACCATTACAATTGACTTCACATTTTGCTGCCCTTTGAGCATTCTCTCCAAGTATTTCTATAGCCATAGGTAATATATCACCTACCCATTTTCCAGAAAACTCTCTCATGTTATTCATCCTCTCCATACACTTGATTCTAATTTCTCTAACATAGTAATGATAAATTTGTGCCTAGCTTCCAATATCCAACTATTGAATGTCTCACACATGTAGTTCTCCATTACATCACACTTACTATATTCTTTGAAGTGTGCCTTACACCATGTCTCATTGTTGTATTTCAGTAAGTTATGAACAATATCTCCCCCCAGTAAGTCCATTTCATCCAACTTCTTGCTAAAGTAAACTTCAAATGTTGCTCTTGCACACTACCAGAATTTTTTCCTTCTTTCCTCACCAGGCCAAGTTTGCTTCCAATTGGGCCCGGATATGTCTAGCACACCACCTCCTCTCAGCATTTGGCAATAACTGAGTTATTGCTATATGAAGACCCTACAATCAACAACATTATATTGTTATAACTTAAACATAAATGAAAACAATTACACTTTAAAAACAAAATTTAGAAACCATACCCTCTGCATATCAGACATGATTGTCAACCCTTCTCTTTCAGTTTCTGTCAAGTTCAGATCATTCTTGAGACATCTGATAAACCAAGACCGTGTATCCTTGGATTCTTTTTCAACTACTGCCCAAGCCACAGGGTATATTTGATTATTTCCATCCTTGGAAATGCAGGAAAGCAGTTCACCTTTACATATTCCCTTTAGGAATGCACCATCAAATCCAATTATGTTTCTGCACCCTTCTAACTATCCAGTTTTTAATGCTTCAAGACAGATATCAATGCCCATAAATACCTCCTTGCCAGGTTCTGCATTCTTAGATGTCCTTATCACTACAGTAGTGCCAGGATTAGTAGACTTTAGCATTTTAGCATAATCATAAAGTCTAGCAAATTATTTCTTGT
This sequence comes from Nicotiana otophora, assembly GCA_000715115.1. Lineage (NCBI taxonomy): Eukaryota > Viridiplantae > Streptophyta > Magnoliopsida > Solanales > Solanaceae > Nicotiana > Nicotiana otophora. Next base: position 14,353 of record AWOL01S0036363.1, on the reverse strand, counting down.
AATCACCCATATTCTCCTTCATAACTATCATTTTTCCCTTCTGCAGGAAGTTTTACTCACATGCAGACCATGTGTTTTCCTAATTAACGCTTGAATTTGATGAAGCTTAATTTGAGGCTCACTTATTATTCTGTCTTTGATATATTTTGCAATCTATGGTGGGTTACACATCTTGTTCTTTGTCTTCTTATAGCATTTGTGGACATGGTAGTATGTAATCACCCTAAAATTCCTGTTGCTACCAAGAATATGCCATGGACAGCCTTTCTTTGTGCATTTTGCCCAAACCCTTTCCCTCTCATTAGGTTTCAAGTTAATGTTCACACATTTTTGAATATAATAGGTCTGCAATGCCTCCCTAAACTGTACAACATTCTCAAATATCATATACAATTCAAATAATATGTTTTTGCAACTTGTGTCAAAGTAGACCTTCTTACTTGGATTCCTGGCTAGTGCATTCCTTACTTCATCAGGGCCAACAAGTTCTCTTTCATCATCACTACACTTACTACATGGATCTGAGTTATCAAAATATTGGTCATCTCTTCCTAGTTTCCCTTCATATTTTCCCCTTTTGGTCTTATTCATATCTTCAAAACCAAAATCTATACCAACTGGACCAGATGGTATCTCATCTACATTTACTCGGGCATTCTTCTTTTGTTGGTTTTAAACTATCTAATTTCAGCTAAGTCATCTTCCAGATCACCACACTCTTCAATGTTCTCATCTATATCAAATAGTGAGTCAAACTCTTCAGAATCATCAAAGTCCTTATCAAAATCAGATCTTGATGTTTGAAGGTGATAGGATGAGAAGTTATTACCTTTACCTTGATCTAATTCTTCTATCTCTCCATTTATATCTGCCCCTTACCCTTATCTTTGTCATTTTCAGTCCTATTTATATCATTGTTGGGAGGTGACACATCAGTCCTAGAATTTAACCCACTGTCATGCCCATGTGTTTGTGGAGTGAGTTCAGTTCAGTTATGTCCTCAACAAGAATAGGATTACTAATTACATGGACAATACAAACATCAACAAAGTCACCACCTTTCAATGTATTGAGAAACTTTAACACATTGGCATATGTTTTTAAATGTAATAGCCACCTCTTTTGTTAACTTTGCATCCAAACAAATCAACTTCTAAAAATCCTAAAGTCCCTAGCAAACTTGTAAAACAAAATAATATGCAGCTCATCAACATCAACTGTAGCTAATTGAGGACAAGTTAGTCCATTTGCGTACCTTAGCTCAGGGTCCGATACAAAATTACCATTATGGTGGATTTGTAGGTTAACTAGGCTTGAAGCCATTTTCTTCTCATACCTGCAAGGTAACAAAACAATAGTGTTATCAATGACTATTTGTTATCAAAAGTTGCACCTTTACATAACTCCATAAACAAACCAACAAAAAGATAGATTTTTTAAGTAAAACAGCTTCCAAAATACCTTTTTCGTCCCACAATACCCTATATTATTCAGAATTACACTGGTGGACCACTAACAAGAACGAGACCCAACAAACTTCACAAACACATGCATAAATCTAAGACAAAATTTTGATTTGACAAAAAAATCAAAAACTAAACGGACTAACCAAATATGCCATTACATGCATGACACTATATTAAAAAGGGTTTTCACTTCAAAATGTAACGAAATAGAGCAAAAGCCCCATCTATTGAGGAAAATTAAACAACAATTATGACCTAATCCACCCTTCCCCTAAAAACCCTAAACAGAGCAAAAGCCCCATATATTGAGGGAAATGAAGATCAATCAAGACAAAAGATGAAGAACGGTTGAAGAAACTTACCCTAGAAACTTCGATAACAATTGCGATGATGAAAATCCCTGCAACGATGACGGAGAAGAGAGGAGCGACAAAAGTGGTTCGATACTTTCTAAGCCCTAAACTAAGCGGGTAAGTGTAAAATGAGGGGAAAAGTTTGGGTTTGGGGGGTTAATAATCATTTCCCATTTTATTTTCCTATGTGGCAATAATAAATGACCTGGAGCCTATGTGGGTTAATTATTTTGACGTGGCGTCCTACGTGTAGGAGATTGTATTACACGCACTGGAAGCCTCCTATCATAAGTGTTTATTATATACGGTTTGAAGGAAGGTAAGTGTTCAATTGGCAAATTGTTAAGTTTGGGACCGGCATGACAAAGTGGCACAAGTATAGGTGCCATTTAGACCATTCTGCCTTTTAATTATATTACATGATTCTATCTTCAATTTTAGCATTTGATTGATGATATCATTTTTGTCTAAACTTTTCTAAAGTAAATTATTTAGTTTTGAACATCGATTCGGAGTTGGATTTGAGTGAAATTAGTATGGTTGGACTCATATTCGAGTGGGTTGTTGCAATTTGTGAGTTTTGTGGGGTTCCGAGGTGGATCCTAGGTTGACCCTTTTGGTTGAATTTGAGTATTTGATTAAAGATTGAACCTTTTTTGTTTGGTTTTGTTTCCTATGGCATTATTTGATGTTTTTGAGTTGCTTTTGGCTAGTTTCGATCCGTTCAGAGGTCGATTCGCACGGGATTGCATTTCTAGAGTATTGTTTGGCTTGATAGGTATTTAATTTGGCTTGCTTGAGGTAAGTATATTACCTAAACATGGTTGAGTTACTAGTTGCCTGAGTTATTTATGATAGCTACGTGTTATGGGTACGCATATGTGTGGGGATTGAGCCCATGTGCGAGCATCGGGGTATTTATTTATGCTCAGGGTATTACTTAATCTATGATATGCCTTGAATTGATTGTTAAGCTTAAAGTAGTGATGTTTCTCATATTTGAAACCTTGTTGTGAACTATTTGATCCATATTTGAGGTTACATAAAGGCTAATTCCCTAAATGAACATGATAATTGCTATTTCTGTGATGCAATTACCGAATTGATCTATGATAGCATATTTTGCACATGCATACCTTTTAGAATGTCATTTATACCAGTCCAGGAGCATAAAATATAATATTCACTCATCATATACATGTATTCTTGTATACTTGTTTCTGTGTGATATGATTTGGACCGGATGCCTATGGCCACGCCGGGCAGATTGTGATGTTATGCCCGTGACCTTGCTAGGAGGATTGTATTGTTATGCATGTGACCACGCTGGCCAAATTGTGTTATTATACATGTGAACACATCGGGTGGATTGTATTGTTATTCCTATGATCACGCTGAGAAGATTATTATATTGAGCATGTGACCACATCGGGCTAATAGCACGTTGAATTAGTCATGCATGAGTGTTAATATGGTCCATCCCCCTAGGGTCACCCTCTCATGTGCATTCTTGATAGTGTACACACGGATTGTGAGAAGCCGATGGGTTTCTGGTTGATGTGAGCTCTGGGAGAGCTGGTTAATGGTTTAGTTTGGTTACTATGATCGTAATGTGGGCATGAGAGCCGAGGTGTGATTTCTATTTTTGGATCGGGTTGCGCGCCTCAACGGATTGATATGTGGTTATTGTATTTCAACTTTACTTGCAATTTCCTTGGTTGTTGCCTGATCTATATGCATATTTTCCTTATATGCTAAGTTGTTTACTGAGCAAAGTACGTTAAGAAAATTGAGAGCACCAAGGTGTATTTATTTGTGATATCATGAATTGATCATATTTCTATTTTATACTTGTTGGAAATTATGAACTTGCACAGGTGATTGGCGAGTATTATTTATAATTCTTGCTTCTATTACCTTACCGAGGTTAGTTATGATACTTATTGAATATATGGGGTCAGTTGTACTCATACTACACTTCTTCACCTTGCGTGCAGATCTTAGAGCTAAGATGATGTGGATGACGAGAGACGAAAGTTGGCACTGAAGACGTACCTGCGTTCCGGATATGGATACCATTTGTCCTTGGTAGCATTAGGTTTGAATTATGTTTATGTACGTTCCAAACAAATGTTGTAATTATTTCATATCAGTTTTGTAAATTCTAAATCTTAGTAGCTCATGACTTGTACTACCAGTCCTTGGGTTGTTTTATAGAGATTTAGTTAATTCACATAATGATTCATATTATTCTCTTTTGAATTAAGTTTACTATTACTTGGCTTACCTAGCAGGTTGGGTTAGGTGCCATCAAGACTAGTTAAATTTTGGGTCGTGGCAAGTTGGTATCAGAGCTCTAGGTTCATAAGCTCTACAAATCATGAGCAAGTGTCTAGTAGAGTCTTGCGAATCGGTATGATGACATCCTTACCTATCTTCGAGAGGCTGCAGGGAATATAGGAAAATTTCCCATCTTTCTTTCGTTATTGTACGATATTGATTTAGCTTGAAGCATATCAGTTTATGCTTCTTCCACTCACTCATATGTAATGTTGAGCATTCAGTACCAGCAGTGCACCGATGGCTTGCGATTCCATAGATGATATATAAGATGTGTTTTCTGCATTTTGGTGATGGGCCAGTCTGGGGACTTGAGGCCATGGTTTGGACCGCAACTTAGGCTCGATGGTTTCGGTTGGGTGATTATATGTTTTTGGACTCATATGTCTGGTAGTGTCTCGACAAGTGGGATTGATGTGTTAGTGAGTGGTTGGATAGCTATATGATGAATATGATGTGACTGCAAGATGTGTTTGGATGCCTTTGATGTGAAGAGAAGGGTTGCTTAGGATATGAAAAAGACTATTGGGTGCTTGATTTCTGTCATGATATGTTGTACGATATCGAGTTATGTGTAGTGCGATAAGGTTAGGCTCGTTATGCCTGATGATGAGCTGAAGATGATGGATAAATTTCAGAAGTTGCGCCCTCTTTATTTTAGTGGTTGCCTTTAGAGTATGCTTAGGAGCTCTTAGACCAGTGTTATGATATCTTGCTGCAATTTGGGATTCGTTAAGTCCAATGGAGTTGATTTCACTATCTTCCAGATTCAGCTAAAAGATGGTAGCAAACTTATGAGATGGGCATACCAGCAGGGTCACCTTCTCTTACTTAGGCTCGGTTTTCATAGATTTTCTTGGAGAAATTCATCCCGCTCACTCAGAGAGATGATCTACACAGCCAGTTCGAGCGTCTTCAGCAGGGTGGTATGACAGTCACCCAGTATGAAATGAGGTTTGATGATTTATCTCGCCATGCATGCAGCTATCCTAATCCCTACTAAGAGGGAGAAGGTATGAGGTTTATAGAGAGGCTTGCTTATGGTATTAGGCTTGAGATGGTTAGAGAGGCCGAGACTGGAATTCATTCACTGAGGTAGTTGAGATTGCTAGGAGGATTGAATGCATTCGTGGCCGGGGAAGAAGAGATGAATGACAAGAGGCCTAATCATTTTGGTGGTTTCAGTGGTGCCTCATCTGGAGGTCCAGGGCATTTTGATATAGGTCATGCTATTAGACTAGTTCAGTCAGCCCTCCAGGTTGCTTATAGTACCTTAGGCAGCCAATGTACTTTTGGTTCCCGACTAGGACAGTCATCATTCAGTGCACCTCTGATACAAAGTTACTAAAGTGGTCATTCAGGTCGTCAAGGACAGCTTCAGGTTCATCAGTCACGTCAGCAGAGGGTTTGCTATGTGTGTGGGAATTTGAGGCACGTCGCGAGGTTTTGTCCCATGCCGCAGTGTGGTATGCCACAGAAGGGTACTCATGCTATTGTCCTGGTATCAGTTATCACACCACTCGCCCAGCCAGTTAGAGGTGGGTATCAACCAACTAGAGGTGGAGGTCATCCAGGTAGAGGTTGTCCTGAGAGGAAGAACAAGTTGGTGGGATTCAGCCCCATTGTTTTGTGTTTTTAAGTGTTCTTCAATTTTTCTAGTTAATTATTTGCTACATTTCAATCTTTCTACTTTTTTATTTGTGCTCTTATTATTTAGCTTCAGCGTTCTGTGTCAGATTATAGATAAGATATGGACAAGATTAGGTTTACATCCGAATGCATTTTCTTCTCTATAATAGCGCCATATGATAGAACAAATAAAAAACAATCATGTATAGCTTTATCCATAAAGAGATTTGAGTTTGTGGCTCTCTCCTCAGTAGCGCAAGTAGTTGTTTGGTTAAAATGGGCAGTACTGATCTAGTGACAGTCTTTATGACTGTCAAGCTTCTACTTGAGCACTAAGCACCCTAAATATCATTGTAAAGCCAAACACGTTGACATTAGATTTAAATTTTGTAAAAGACATGTTGCGCACAAAGAAGTGAGCATAAAGTGTATCTGCATAAAATGGTTGCAGATCTATTGACTCAGCGGATTCCTAGAGATGCATATTATTTTTCATGCAGGGTCTTAAGGACTACGTGGGCTTTAATATAGAGTCATTGGTTTTCTTATTTATTTTTTCCAATATTCGTTTGTATTATTTTTTTAAAAATTAAAATAAGTTTAATTTTCATGCACTTATTACTTGAATGTTTGGGTACATTCTTATTTATAATCATTGTTGTTCATTCATATTGTAGAATAGTTTGGGTGTATTCTTTGTCACGCCCCAAACTCGAGGAGCGCGACCGGCGCTCAACCGAGAGAACTCGGCCAAGCAAGCCTGTTAGATTACCTTCTACCCAAACTCATCTATGAATAAAGAGTAGATGTACTCCATTAATCAAACACTAAAAAGATTTTATTAACAACTTCCTTTTCATTCCCATTAGCAGCTTCATTCATAATTTCCAAAATATTACGAGTTTATAGAATTAATGAAAAAAAACATAATTTTCAAATACCAACATTTCTAATTCAATTCCCAACATCACCCACAACCTGTCTACGGAGCCTCTAAGTACAATAGAAGAGTAATAGGAAAATACCGGAAACAAGGCCCCGACTATACCTCAAAACACAATGCATGAGAAACAAAAGATACATGACCCCCGAAATGAAGGGGGCTTACCAAGTCAGCAGAAGAAAGTGTACCGCTATCACAGATCAATGTCGCTTGCTGTGGATTCACATGCATCCATTAAAGCTGCAGCGCCCCCGGCAAAAGGGACGTTAGTACTGTCGAATAGTACTAGTATGTAAAGCTAAAAGTCCTCTTTCAAAACAGAATGACAATATAAGAAAAGACAACATATAGAAACAGCAAGTCACAATCAACTATACCCAAATATCCAGTTAAAATATAATAATTTTCAAAATACGAACTTCATATACAATGTTGGTTGGGAGATCATTAGTACCAATATACCACCGTCTTTGTTGGCACGGATTCCGATCACGCCAGATCGTCTAGGCCATCTCCCCACGAATAATGTGGTTTGACGAGTGATGCGAAAGAAAGTTATTACCAAGAGTAGTACCACCATGTGCGCAACATGGCGTCCGATCTCCACCCGATCAGCTAGGCCGCCTTCCCACATATGCCATGTGGGTTGACTTTTCCAATCCACAATTGTTACCAGTTTCATCCCAATTAAGGGCAATAATATCATAATTTTCTCCAATATTTTAATTTCATCCTAAATAAAGGGAATAATCACAATCTACCCCTACACCGGTACATGTAGTTTCAGGTGTGTTCCTTATGACCCACCCTTCCTCGGTTTTGCTAATGATGCTCCCAAAAATATTTTTAATTTGATTTACACACAAAGGTAACATAAGTACAATTTTACTCACCTCAACATCTTTCACATTGTATATATTCTTATTAGTATTTCCAGTCACTCACAACAACAATATTTTCTTGGCTCATTTGGCCATTCACAAGATTATTTATTCCTGGCACGGGGGCGTATTTCATATTCCATACTTTCACCTCTTTCAATTTCAAAGATCACCATCAAATATCAACATATAGAATATTTCAGCAATCATATAACTCAAATTTATTAGTAATGGGTACTTTCAACACAAAAGGTTTCTTTTCAAATAATGGAGCATACCGACCAACAATGCAAGTACACATCAAATCATAAGTAATCAATACATCATTTATTCTTGCAATACTCTTTCCCAGAAATGACAATATACAATTTCAACACATTAGTATGTAATAGCTCGAATCACAGTGGATATATTTGTAAAGCAAAGCGTTACTTAAAGCAGCCACTTATGGATATGAATTAAGTACAAAACCTTTTAGGCAATTCTATTTTCGAAATTATTTTTTAAAACAATTGAGTCGAGGCCCATTTCATATTCTTTATCACATTCTCTCAAATCATTTGCACTACTAGCCACAATCATAACTTAAATTCTTGGCACGTTGGCCACACACTATACCCCCAATTCAATCATTTCATTTCCAACAATCTTCATAGATTATCAACAATAAGACATTTCCAATCAAGACTTTAGGTACACATATGAGCAATTAAGAGTCTTAAGAATATTGAGATTTCCTCACACAATTTGGCATACTAGCCTTCATTTGAAATACGATTCAAAGCCATAACATTTTAATACGCAACCCATACTTTAAGACTCACGGGAACATTATGGAATTTGATTCTAAGAGAGAAAGTTTAGCCAACATACCTCAATTGAGATTCCTCTAAACTCTAAAATGTTCCAGAAATCTTAGCACTTCGATCTATTTTAGAAATATAACAAGTTGCACCAAAAATTAGGAAGATGGTCATGATTCTAGCTCGTTTGAGCATATTATCAAACACTAGGTGTGCATCAATGTTCTTAAGGCCCTTTTATGAAAGATTCCATCATTCCCCAACCCATTCTCTACCATTTTCTGCTCACAACCTTCCCACATTCTTTGATAATTCATGCATGCAATATAACAACTCTCATACCCAAGAATTGTCTCTCTAATTATCCTATTTTTGTAAATTTTTTAAATTGAGAGCTAGGACATATATTCTTACCTTTAGGATGAAGACTTCCTTTGTTAATCCTCAATGATTGAGCAAGAATTGATGGATAATAGGTTGAAGGTTACTCTCCCACTCTAAGAACTCTCTCTCACTCTAAACATATCAGAAATGTTCTCAAAATGGGCTATGGCATATGTTTTAACGAAGAAGAGTCGGGTTTAAAAACCCCAAAAATGAAGCTCCGGGGCAGGATATGCGGTCACATATGCGACCGCATAATGGATATGTAGTCCGCATATCGGCCGCACAAATTGGGTGCCAAGACTGGAAAGCAACTGACTGGGTCTACAGTCACTATGCGTCCCGCAGACATGTTCTGCGGTCGCGTAACGTGCCGCAGAACCCCCCTCCGCAAACCTCCAAGGCTGATTGTGCGACAAGAGTGCGGCTCGCAAAATGGTTATGCGGTCCCATAATGGGGTGACATTAAAATGACCCAGAAAAACTGCCTCACCCTACGACCATTCTGCGGCCCGCAGAGTGATTATGCGGCCGCAGAATGGGCCGCAGAAACTGTTGGAATTTTGAGCTTGTGTAGCTTAAAGAGGGTGAATGAGAAATGGAGGAAAAATAAAATATTTGAGTTTTCTTCTTTGGCAAAGGGACATTGTCCCATATTGGAGGACGAAAAGGCTTTTGATGGGTATATATATAATTTCTCTTCTTCTAGCTCTTAAAGAGTTAAGAAGAAGGCAAGCCTCACGTCGTCGTCGTCGTCGTCGCTCGGCTCAGTTTCGGCTTTGGCTTCGGATTCGGATTTGGATTTGGTCAAAGATCAATTGATTGATTAATCTTTTTGGACAAAATTTCTTTCAATTATTTAATTAATTAATTAAATAATTAATGAAAAATTCAATCCGGAATAACCCATGACCCGCGACTCGGTCCGATCAGGCCCGTTTTCTTTCCCGAATTAATTTAAATCCGTTTTCCCACAATATTTCAAACAACTCGTTCCAACAGTCGTAGTTGTTTCTGAAAGGTTGCAAACCTTTTCAGAAACAATGCCATCAACTCTATAAATATACTTTGAATCCCAGAATCGTTCCTTACGAAATTTTCTGATCTTCTTCTTCTTCTTCTTCTGCACAAAAATTTCAGTGTGTTTTACAGCCTTCGAGTGGCTCGCTATTCACCGGCATTTTTGATACCAACACTCCGGTGAGTTAAATCGTTCTATCCTGGGAGGATATATTCCAGCACCTTGGGTACTTGAGAGGAATAATTTCTTTAAGGACACACCGTGTATTCAGTGGGCTCAATTTATTCCTATACTATTTTTCCAGAATATATTTCGTTAAACAAGTGCTACTAACTTTTTGTTTTGTTTATATATTTCAGAAAGTTTAATGGTTTAATTGTTTATTACAGCAATACAGATTTATAACAATCTTAAGGAAATTAGTTTATTATATTCTGTATTTTGTTTGTGGAGATTAAAACCTGTGTGGTTTTCTACTCCTTCTGAATTTTACTATTCTGATTTGAAGATATAAAAACTTCATCAGAATATTAAAATTCAGAAAACGATTTGAAGAACATAAAACTTCATCGTTTTCTGTGAAACAGTATATAAAAACTTCGATTTTATTTATTATACATACTGTTTGTTATTAATAACAGTATTGTTTACTGTTCTGGTTTTGCCATTAATTGAACTCTTCTCTTGTTTACAGTGTGAAATGGAAATTGATAACAGAAATGCTTCTGCGACTGTTGCGGCAACGACGATAGCCTCGTCAAGCCGGACTGTTGTTCCACTGGAAGAGAAATCGGGAAAATTTTTCGGAGCCAACTTCAAAGGATGGCAGCAAAGGGTGTTCTTCTGGCTTACCACACTTGGTATGCAGAAATTCACTAGTGAAGAACCT
>AWOL01S0036360.1:5512-57855 GCA_000715115.1 Nicotiana otophora | reverse complement strand
AGCACCATTTATAATTCGTGCTTATTTTACCTCGTCGAGGTTAACTACGATACTTATTGAATATATTGGGTCGATTGTACTCATACTACACTCTGCGCTTCATGTGCAAATCCAGGTAAATCTGGATGCAGTGATTGCTAGATTGGTGCTAGTACCTCCTTGGAGACTTTGAGGTAGCTGCTATGACGCCCGCAGACCTTGATTCTCCTTCCTTTTATTTTCTTTAGTACTGTTCTACTATTCAAACAGATATACTAGAGTTTGTTTTATATTGAGATATTGTAGTGCTCATGTACTCGTTGACACCATGTGCTGGGATGGTTGAAGTAGAGTTTCAGTTACTTTAATCAGATATTTATGGATTTTCCGTTGTTGAGTTTATTAAAACTTGTTTTATTCAAATGTTTAGTTGTTATGTGATTGTCGGCTTGCCTAACAAGTGTGTTAGGCGCCCTCACGATGGGTTGGGATTTTGGGTCGTGATAGAAAATTTTCTAATTAATGTTATTATTTTCTATATGCGGGGGTGATGTATATGCGAGGTGACGAGCGTATATATATGTGCCACAGTTATTCATACTCGGTGTAGAATATAGACTAGTTTATGTGTCACGATCCAATTCTCATCATAGGCCGTGATGGCATCCAATGATGCCGTTAGGCAAGCCAACAATTTAATTAACATGATAATCAGCGGTTCATAACATATTTATAAATAATGGTAAAATAATTGGGTGGGATTTGCTTTGTATTTTATACAAAATACTAACATTATCTTCAAAATTAGAAAATGATCAAAATGCTCGACCGAATGCCGTAACAGAAATACATCAAAGATTAATAGACTAAATTCCCAAAATCCGGTGTCACAAGTGCATGAGCATCTACTAGAATATATAATACTACTACATCAAATGTCTGGAAATAAAGAATAGATAAAATGCAATAAATGAATAGGATGGCGACTCTGTGTGCTGCAGATCATAACATGGAATGCAGCTCACCACAAGGTCTCCTCAGCGGCACACCTACGCGCCTGTGTGACCACCAGAAGTACCTGTCTCAATACATGCACAATTAGTGCAGAAGTGTTGTATGAGTACGTAAATCAACGCGTACGCAATAAGTATCTAGCCTAACCTTGAAGAAGTAGTGACGAATGGTCGACATCAATACTTACTGGTGGTCCAATAAACAAAGTACAATAAAGGAAGGCATGTATGAAGCAAGGCAAGCAAAAGCAACGAAGCAAGCGTATGTGTATATCACGATCCTCAACAGAAGAGTAAATACTAAGTCCTCAAATACACGATACTACCTCGAATGAAATACATAATGATCAATACCAAATAAAATGCAGGTGCGAAGTCACAGAGAATGTATCACAGAAGGGGAGGAACGCTGGGCAAGGTAGGGGTCGTAGATGTAGATGTGGAGCCGTAGATACGGATGCGCATGTGTGCTAAGTGGTCCGTAGATACGTACATGGCTGGGAGCTTGGGAGTTCGCAGGTGAAGAGGGAGTCCGTAGAAGCGGACTCGTAGATGCAAAATATTTTCCGCAGATGCGGAAGGTCGGAGGCTGAAAGGGGGGTCGCAGAAGCGATATTTGGCTGCACCTGCGGGATCGCAGATGCGGTTAAGTGATTGCAGATGCGGAATCGCTGGCAGGTTCTTATATTCGCAGGGTTTGGGTGTTTTCTCATTTTGAGAGTTTTGGAACTCGGCTAAGGGCGGTTATTAGAGTGCTTTTCACCATAATTGAGGAGGTAAAAGAAGTTTAATCACTTTTGTTGATAAATATTGATTATTACACCTAGTTTATATGAATTTGAAGTAAAAATTGATAATTTTTGTAAAAACTTTCCTAAAGTATAAAATGAGGATTTGAAGGTCGGAATTAGATGATTTTGGTATGGTTGAACTCGTATCGGAAGGGATGTTCGGAATTTGTGAGTTTGGTCGGGTTCCAAAGTGCGAGCCCGGGGTTGAGTTTTTGATTTTCTTTAAAGATTGAATCTTTGTTATCTGGAATTGCTTCCTATGACTTATAATTATGATATTAAGTTATTTTGGCTAGATTCGAGCCGTCCGAAGTTGGATTTCCACAGGAAGGACTTATTAGTGGATTAATTTAGCTTGTTTGAGGTAAGTATCTTGTCTAACTTTGTGTGGGGGAACTACCCCTTAGGATTGAGTTTGATTGTACTATTTGAAATATTGTGGAAGATGTGTACATGAGGTGACGAGTGGGTACACGTGCTTTTATGTCAAAATTGACTGGTTTAGACTCTTAGGTTAATCATAAGCAATTAATTGAAGTTGTTATCATTTGTTCTATCGTTTTTTGACAAACTTATTCTTACATACCTAAATTGAAGTTGTCATTACATTTTCTAATCTCCATTGTCAAGGTTGCTCTTATGTGTGCATTTATCAGCAGTTGTTGTTACATGTCATTCTTTCTGTTTTGAGTTATTCTCATGCATTTAGTCGTAGTTGCTATTTCATGCTATCTCTTTCATTGTTAAGCTTATGTTATGTATTTGAATTAGAAGTTGCCATTTCATGGGAATACCCTCATTGTTAAGTTATTGAGGTTGTAGTTGTGAAAGATATTGACACATTGTGGTTGAAGTGTTGATTATTGGGACATTCTTCCTTGTTGAGTTATTCCTCATTCATTTTGTTATCATTGAGATTCTTGTACACATTGTGGTTGAGCTGTGAGCTATGTGTTGTGGTAACATTATTATTGTTGATTTGGTAATGTTGTGGCATATGAGCACATGTGGTGCGAGTTAATTATTGTATTGTGATATTGATACACATTTGATTATATAAGGGTGGCTATTGAAACACATGCAGTGAGAAAAGGTGGAATTTATACGCGTGTTGCTAGTAAGGAAATTACTTGAAGCTACGTGGTGGGATAAGGGGCTAAAATGCGTGTAGATATTTCGGGAAAAATATATTTAAAATAAATGCAAGGCTCACGCGGTGATATAAGGAAGATTGTGATTGTGATTTGTGAAATAGGAATATGAGGTGTAGTACTTCGGTGTGATTCTTGTTATACATTCTAAATTGAAAAGGTTCATTGATTTGAACGGTTGTTGCATTATTTTCCTTAAGTTCATTCCACTCGTATTTTGACTATATTTGATCATTATTTTTTTAATCATATGTTCTCTCTTTGTTGTCCTTTATTTCCTTAATTTCAGTTGTTAGCCTGGTTTGATAAAATTGATTATTTGTCATTTATTTCTTACTTTCTGTTATTATATTATATTAACATTCTGTTTAGGTTTTCTATGTCTGGTTGGTGTCTTGACCTGGCCTCCTAACTACTCTACCGAGGTTAGGCTTGATACTCACGGGGTACCGTTGTGGTGTACTCATGCTATGCTTCTGCACATTTTGTGTAGATCCAAGTACTTTTACTCGTGCCGGACGCTAGTCAGTGGACTCGGATATCCCAGAGACTTCAAGGTACACCTGCTTGATGCTCGCATGCCTCAGAGTTACCTTCTACTATTGTCTTTTCTACTGTTTATTTTCACATCAAACAGTTTTGTATTTTAAGGTTTCTAGTGTACTTTTTAGAGTTTATGACTCAGTTCCACCGGTTTTGAGAATTATTTGACTGCTGTACCGTTTGGGTTTTATTATGATAGTTTACCAGGTTTAATTTTACATCTTATTCGTAAATTCTGTTAAATTATCTATGTGTGTTAGGCTTACCTAGTCTTAGAGACTAGGTGCCATCACGACATCCTAAGGTAGGAATTTGGGGGCGTGATAATTGAGTAACTTAATCTATGACCCAAATGAGTTGTAAATACAATGTATAGCTAATAAATGGACTTAAAGGACGAGAGTCACATGGAATAACGAAATTGGATGTCTTGATGCCAAAATTGATCCCGAATGTGGGGTATGATGAAATGTTTGGATTTGAATTGTTGAAGTTAGAATAATTATGCAGATTGAGTTGAATTGGACTTGATGAGCATTGTTGAGCTTGTCGAAAAAGCTAAGCGAGGTAAGTTAAGATGTATCTTCCTTAAGGATTATTTGACAAATTTCATGAATTCTAAAGTTTGCTAAAGTTGATTTGAATGTTGGTTTGAGTTTGTTGGAGGGATCGAACCTTACCATCCATTTGGTTAACATTATAAAATGTTTTGTGCTATCTTAAAATGCTTGTTCATATAGTTCATAAAAAGGTTTATAGACATATATAGTGGTTCGCTCGATGCTTGTTCACGACATTGGGTGCATGTCACATGTATACCTCTAGATTTGGGGTGTGACAGAAGTCTACTCCAAGTAAACCTAGTAAATTTAAAAACCTTCAAAATGCATACTTCCGACAATAAGCGCCAAATCGCTCCCGGACCACCCGATACTCAACCCGAAAATACGCCATAGTATGAAATCACCTTACGAACCTATAGGAACCTTCAAATATCGATTTCGAGGTCGTTTACTCAAAAGTCAAACCTTGGTCAACTCTTCTAACTTAAAGCTTCCGAATTGAGAATTATTCTTCCAAATTAACTCCGAACTTCCCGAAAATAAAAACCGACTACACGTGCAAGTCATAATATATAGTGAAGCTAGTCAAGGTCTCAAACTGTCGAACGACATGCTAGAGCTTGAAACGACCGGTTGGGTCATTACATTCTCCCCCACTTAAACATACGTTCGTCCTCGAACGTGCCAAAGGTCATTCCCAAGCTGCCAAATCACTGCATAACTCCCCGTGCATATACTTGTGCCATCTCAATCCATATGAGCATATTAGCGCAACCCAGGTTGAAGATCCTTCCTGCTACCTTAGTCCACAAGCCTTAGAACCAAATTCCCACATCCGGAATTTCCTGTAAGGTCCGATTCTTTCATACATACACTACATCAATGTCCACAAGCTGTACCAAAGCATACATATACACCTATGTCATAACCACATGATGTACCGCATCGCTCATATGCCTATGGTAATATCATCCAACTGCAATAGCCATAAATATTTGAACCCGGTACCGATAATATACCCCTGGACACATAAAAGCCCTAAACCCTTGAAATACTACAACGATGAAAGAGATGTGTAGAAACTCATAACCACCCGTCAAACCAATATTTCATGGAGTTCCTCCACTCAACAAGAACCATTGCCGCATCCTGAACTAATTAGAGACATACCCCTCCAAACATACATTATACAAATCTGATTGCACTAATTCCAGGTCCAATAATCTCGTCTCACCCAGTACAAGCTGCTCAGCTGACAAGCCACATCAAATACCATCTATGATCCCATACGATGCGATCCATGCGCCAATAAGCCACAACTTGAATATGTTCAATAAGGAAAGGGAACCCAAGTACCAGAATTACCCATCACGTAACATATATAACAACCAAACAAAATGCTAGGAATCTAACCCATAGAGGAGAAGCAAAACTTATAAAATATTGTATCTAATCTCTCACTGTTGCGGCGTGCAACCCGATCCACACATGATACCATCACAATGTGCAACCTGATCCAAACATCATGTCTGTGGTGGCGTGCCACCCGATCCATACATAATAATCTGCATGGAAATACCCATCGAGCCAAGATGCTCATACTCACTAGACATACGTATATCAACAGCAAGCACGCCAAATGCATAAAAATAACCCCGGGGAGATGGATAGCATAATGCGCTATCATAGAGGCCAAGCACAACTAAGGTGCAATAAACACCCAGCATCTCGAGAGCTATCTCGCCCATATAACACCACAAGTCTATACAGGACCTCAACACGCAGGTGAATAATCAAGTCGCCTCACAACCCATATAGCATAAAATGTAATACAAGAAATTGATGATGGCATGAATTACATCCTCCATGCCCAAATACTCATCCATAGAAAAATGCCATGCTGAATAAACATATCCGATCTGGTGTAAAATATACATTCATATTAGGCCTACCAATGGACCTCTAAACCGATTCCGAACACCCCAAAATAGGTAAATAACATTCCAAAGATCCACAATGATCTTATCCATGACACATACAATCAACTATCAAACCCTGAACAAACTTCCACAGTTTGCAACAGAGGAGTAGTCCACCTCTCAGAAATAAATTCTCCAATCTGCCACAGTACCAGAATCTCCATACTTGATCTCAATCTCTCTCACTTAAATGACTGACACGGCACACCTACACAATCATCCCATGGGAGATACTCCCACAATCTTTCGCACCAAGTAACCAAATCTGAACATCAATGGCCACCGACCATGCTATTTCTATAGTGCAAGTCAAGCATCCGCAAATTAATACACAATGCTTCTTCTACAAAACAGGCCATTATCAGGAGACACCAAAAATAGTGCCAGCATACTTTGAACATCTAAAATCTCCCCCACTGCCTCGAACTCGTGACATTCCTTTCAAAACTGAATAACAACCTTAACCCCTCAAATCCTAATTCCACATAGCTCACTGCATCCACCATGTAATCATATGGAAATACGACAATCCCGTTATAAATTTTGGATCACAAGTAGAATAAGCACTCCATCGGTTAGACATCTTTCACTTAACTCATCCCAGGAGCAAAAAATAGCAACACGCAACCAACTTTCCATAACCGTAGAAAACACCAATCTCAAGTCATGGTCAAAATCGTCATAACACTTCGGGACCTATCTGCACGTAATCAAGCCATAAGAATTGAATCCCTCTAAATCAACCAAATCATGGAGACTGCCAAGCCCGCAAGTATTGCCCCGAAATGCCTGTATGGCCTTATCATACTTATGGAACCGATCATTTCCCTTACCATGCTGATCCAAGTCATTACTATATTGACCCCACTTCTCCAGGTTTCCTCTTGACTTGCCTTCAAAATAACACATCTCTTTACCAGCACACAATGGATCTCAATCAACACTCTTCCCGCGTGACCCCAAATCACAAGACCAAATCGTCTCAATATCCATAAGCCATTTATACCCTATCCTGCACTCAATAGTACCTCCAACTGATACGCCCATTCTAAAGAGACCTTCTGTGAATCCAAAGTTGTCTCTTCCATCCCTCTAATGCTACATCGCAGAACCAATACGGATGTAGAAATGCTCTGAGTCTTTCTCACAATCCGATGCAAATTTGAATCCTTAGTTACACACGAATTCGAAAATCCTTAGGTGCCACATCTTAGATCTCGAACCCACTAGAACCATTCTTGATAGTCACCCACTCTAACCTAGTCCCGAATACATAGCCAAATGTGCCGAATGAATGCTGCTCTGTTAGCACATAAATACTCCAGAAGAAGCAATCGAGTGAATCATTTCCCTATCACATTATATCCACAAGGAATATAAAATCTGAGCCATCCTAAAACCTTCAAAAATCGATAAGGCGAAATGTAACACCCCTCCATCAAGTTCCTTGCTCGAGTTACCCTTGATGTCCTCCTCTTCAAGTCATAATTAATCCGCCAACGAATCGAAATCCAGAAACTATAAAAACACGTGACCATGTGACCCAATCATTGATGATAGTTTCCCCCACTTGGCTTTAACCCACAATCACATATCCCAATAACCCACAATAACTTCTCCTTCTTAGTTACCACGATCCCGCACTGTTGCCCAGCTGAATTCTCGTAAGTTCATGTTGCACAAGTCATGGCACAACCCGAATTGTCAGCCCCAATGCACACTCAACTTCATGACGGCCACGCCATTTTCCTCAGGCAATCCAGACCCACATCACAGTACATGACTCCTATTGGATAGAAGGTAAAACTTTTCATGGGAACTTCATCATAAATCATATAACCCCTAACTTCCTCATATGTGTAACCTCATGTATACTTCTTCCAATGACATTGCCATGGTTATAACCACCACAAAATTAGTTAATTCTCTTGAGTCCACACTCGTCCACCAGCTTTAAGAGTCCGTTCATTCCATTAACACCAACTGAAGGTCCAACAATATGTTTAAAACTCGAAGCCATATTGCATCCCAAAATGATAATCAATCATTCACATTTCTCTACATTCCAAGAAAACTCTTTTTGTCACATTCGAACTTCCTAGGTATAGAAGCCACCTCAAGGATCATTTCCCTTGACCATCAACACTAGCATCACCGATTCGTCCCTGAAGTCGCAACATACTGTCATCTCCGATAACTGCTTCTTAGGTACTACTTTGTAACACCGTACCCCCAATAGCAAATAAATGAGGACCATGCTACCGACGAGCCTTAATGCATTCAAACGAGGACAACGACACCACAATACAAAGAAAAATTCCACCAAGTTTGGAGATATCAAATCTCGCTACTCCTTCAACCAAAGCTTGAACATCCATAGCCCTATTGCCTCTTCTACGCTGGAATTAAATACCAAATTTTCCAGTCATGAACCGAATAATCTTTCCTCCTGAAGCATTCACCGTAACATATGAGTAAACACCCTACCATTCACACTAACACTATGTGATAACAACATGCGAAATATCAAAATACACCATGTATAGCCCTGAACCCGTGGGTAACACCAACACTGGATTGAAATAACTAAACACCCCTCCATAAGGAGATTATAGTATCCTGCCCGCATATGGAGGGAAAAATATCCTTCCCCACATTTGTAGCATCTCCACAAGTCCTCGGTGCCCAAATGATATCGAATGCTCGACATGCACACGAATGAGTAGGAAGGAACTGAAGACATAAGCTTCAACCAAAATCAAATCGCACGACAAGGAATCATGATATGGAAGTTCTCCTAACAACTCTGTAGCCTCTCGAAGATAAGTACAGACATCTCCATACTAGTGCGTAAGACTCTACTAGACTTGCTCATGACTCATGAAACCTAAGTGAACCTAGTGCTCTAATACCAAGCTGTCACGACTCAATTCCCACTATAGGCCATGATGGCGCCAACCGCTACCGTTAGGCATTTAATCAACATGATAATCAGCGGTTCATAACACATTTTAAAACAATGGTGAAATAATTAAGTGAGATTTTCTCTATTTTTATAGAGAATACTAACATTATCTTCAAAAATAGAATATGATCAAAATACCCTACCAAGTGCCGTAACAAAAATACATCCAAGATTAATAGACTAAATTTCCAAAATCTGGTGTCACGAGTGCATGAGCATCTCCTAGAATATATAATACTACTACATTAACTGTCTGGAAATAAACAAATGGACAAAATGCAATAAATGAAGAGAATGGGGACTCCGTGTGCTGTGGATCGTAACATGGAATGAAGCTCAACACAAAGTCTCCTCCGCGGCAGAACCTACATGCCTGTGTGACCACCAGAAGTACCGGTCTCAATACCTTAACAATTAGTGCAGAAATATAGTATGAGTACGTAAATCAACAAGCACCGGTAAGTATCTAGCCTAACCTCGAAGAATTAGTGATGAGGGTTCGACATCGGCATTTACTTGTGGTCCAATAAATAAAGTACAATAAATGTAGGTAGGTATAAGCATGGAAAGTAAAAGCAACGAAGCGGATGTCTGTGTATATCACGATCCTCAACAAAAGAGTAAATACTAAGTCCTCAAATATCGGATACTACCTCGAATGGAATACATAATGAGTGTGACATCTCAAGTCAGAAAGACTCATAAGTATGTTGACTCCTTATCGAATATTATGCACGATTCTGCCGAGGTGAACGACCCGATCCTATAAGAGTGATGGTATAATATCCTGTCGTGGCGTACGGATCAATCTTATAAGAATATGTTACATAATACTAGCAAAGCGAATGATCCGATCCCATAAGAGTGTATTACATAATACCGCCGAGGTGAACGATCGGATCCCATAAGATTACTGCTAAGGCGTTCAGACCGATCCCATAAGAATATGTTACATGATACTACCGAGGCGAACGACCTGATCCCATAAGAGTGCTACTGAGGCATTCAGCCCGATCCCATAAGAATATGAAACTTGACGGGTCACTGGCCCCACTCACGAATATAAGTGTAAGTTATGAAATTCAAGAAAACTTTCAGATGAATATGCATAATGCGTATCTAAAATAGCAAGTACGATACTCTATGCAAGTCTAGTCTCAAGCTAAAATGTAAATTAAGGCATTTAAACGGGCAAGGATAACTCAAGTAATACGGTTAAAATATGGTGTGAGTCCAACTCTACCCGGACATGATCAAAAATCTAGCATACGGATGGACACTCGTTACCTCACATGTGCATAGCTCCCATAACACTCAGCACACAACAAATATAGCACCTACAAGGTTATTTCCCTCTTACAAGGTTAGATAGGAGACTTATATAACTCTGAAATTCGATAATCGGCTCCAACGCCTCTCTAACACCTCAAATTAATGCCAAACAATATGGAACTAGTCAAAGGACATGCAAACCAATCAAAATATACACAAAGACTTGTAATTTAACAATTAGAAACAAATTTTCAACTCCGCACGAAAAGTCTACAAGGTCAAACCCGAGCCCGTGCATCCGGATTCTAAAAATTATTGAAAATAAATATTACCCATAACTTATATAGCCTATATAAAAACAATCATCCAATTTTGTTCATGAATTGACCCTCAAATCAAAAATTTATCATTTCTCAACTTTGGAGCTCAAAACCCCAATGTTTACAATCCAAACATGGATAAAAATGATAACCAATAGAAATAATCTGGGAAAACAACAAAATAAAGGTTAGATATTTACTCCCTTTTTGAGAATAGAACAACACCGCAAAAATTACCTCAAACGGAGCTCTAGAACTCAAGATATGCTCAAAATACTAAAATTCTCGGTTTGCCAATCTAAAACATTGCCCAGGTAATTTTTGTTCATCGCCTTCGTGGGACGTCATCACGTTCGAGAAGAGAATTTTTTTGCGTTGACCGGCCAACCCAGAATTCCTTCTTCACATTCGCGGGACCTCCCTCGCGTTTGCTAAGAATAAACGTTCGCACCAGAAACCAACAATATTTCCCTACACAGAAATAGACATAACTCTCTCATACGACCTCGGAATTCGACGATTCTTGTTGCTATGGATCCATAATTATGATAGGAATCTAATGGTTCAATATAAGCACAAATAAAAGGCCATTTTCTCAATATTGTACTCTTTATTCCAAAAGAAATGACGCTAAAATATCAAATAAGAGCACGACACAATTCAAACGCATTCGAAACTCATCGGAATCTAACAAAAAACTTGCGGACAAATCTAAAATCATCATACAAATCTGTTGAAACTTTTATCGTGAATCCAAGCTCATTAATTCTATTATTTGACCGTGGTCAACTCATTGTTTTGAACTTAACTATTATGCAACTTAAGTATCCGAATCACTCTTAAACATTCCAGATCATGACCAAACTTCGCATACAAGTCCCAATCAACTAAATGAACCTATCCAAGGTCTCGGAACACCACCCGGAGTCTTATAACACCGAATTCCACTCCAAATCAACCTAGCAAATTTAAAAACCTTCAAAATGCAAACTTCCGGCAATAAGCGCCAAATTGCTCACGGACTACCCGATACTCAACCCGAACATACGCCTTAGTCCAAAATTACCTTACGAACCTATAGGATCCTTCAAATCTCGATTTCGAGGTTGTTTAATCAAAAGTCAAACCTTGATCAACTCTTCTAACTTAAAGCTTCCGAATTGAGAATTATTCTTCCAAATCAACCCCAAACTTCCTGAAAATCAAAACCGACTACACGTGCAAGTCATAATACATATAATGAAGATACTCAAGGTCTCAAACCACCAAATGACATGCTAGAGCTCAAAATGACCGGTCGGATTGTTACATTATGCCTTGTTTGATCGTGTGTTCTACTTATTTTAATGGCTTACTCGATTAAAGAACTACCTGAGTACAATAAACCATGTTAGAGATAATATTTTGGAGGATGATACCTTATTTTTGGCATGATGAGCCATTCGTAAGATTGATAATATACTTGATTTGGCCGTAGTCATATATTATATTATGAACACATATTTGCACATGTTATTCTTGTGATATGCTTCAAAATGTTGTATGGCCACTTGAGTTCCCTTATTCATGTTAGAGATCATATTTAGGTCTTTGATACTTAATTGGACATAATGATTATTTAAAAGATGAATCACATGTTGGAGCGGTAGTCATACATTACATGCATGTATACATAATGCAATTAGTTCATCAGTTATTCACATGCAAACATGATTGCATATGGCCCTCTAATATAGATTGGGATTATGGCACGTCAGGTTGTCCATGCAGTTAACATAATTGTGACACAAGATTTTTGCCGTAAGGATATTGTGATATTGATATTGTTATGGCACGAAATTTCTACCGTGCTATTATTGTGATATTATTATTATTATAGCACGAGGTTTTTGTCGTGCATTTATGATGATCTTGTTACTGTTATGGCACGATATCTCTACCGCAGCATGCGGATTTAGATCCATCCCCCCTAGGGTCACCCTCTCATATTTCTCTCTTGATGGCGTACACACAGGTTGTGAGAAATCTTCGGAGTTCTGGTTGATTGTGATGTGGGATCCAGTGTGATGAGATTTTAGCATAAAGGTGGAAGCTTTAACCATGCAAGTGAATCCTTTGTGCATATTCATGCATTTTACATGCTGTATTCATGCATATTGTAAGGCCCCATAAAGGTTTGCCAAGGTTTTGAGTTTTTATGTTGCCAAGTTATGCTAATGTTCCACAGTACGGATTTTTGGATTGTGCAGTACATCGTGGAGTTGGTAGAAACATTTGCAGAAAATGGTTATTCTGTGGTCTATTATGCTATCGCGGATCTGTTCCGGTGACAGCGGAATCACCGTGGAACAAGTCAGAAGCAACTCAAATTTGAAGACCATTTTGTGGCCATTCTGATAACCGCAGATTTGTTCTGCTACCGCAGAATTGCATTGTAGATATAACCAGACCCAACTCAGATTTTGAAGACCATTTTGTGGCCATTCCGCTGACTGTGGATTTGTTATGCTCCCGCGGAATTGCATCACAGAATTGACATCGGGGGTTATTTTTTTGAAATTTCCTATCCGACTCTATATTGATATAAGGACTTAGGGGGCCATTTTAGAAGGTATATCCTGAGGTTTTAGAGAGAGGATAGTAATATAGAGAGTGAAGTGTCACGACCCAAACCGATGGGCCGCGGCGAGTGCCCGAGTCCTACCCGTCGAATACCCTTAAGCATGAGACTAAGATATAAACATGAATAGTATCCGCTGAATTACGAGAATAACATGCGTGAGAAAAATATGTCAAAAAGACATATATACATATACGTGCGAAATACAATGGGCGAGCCGGCAAGGCTGCTATAAGTAACTATATACCCAAAACTGAAAGCCGACAAGGCCACATACTATCCAACTATACATAACTGTCTATAGACCTCTAATAGAAATACAACTATACAAAGATGGGACTGAGCCACTTCATACCCATATATATATATACAAGTATATTGTACTAAAATCAAAAGCAGCTCCGGATCAAATGGAGCACGCCAACTCTCACTGATCAAGGATCCTAAGAAAGGGGACCGTCGGCTTGCCTACCTGCACCCGTGGGCATGAAACGAAGGCCCTGAGAAATAGGGCTTCACTACGAATAATGTATTAAGTATGTTAGGCATGAAAATCAGTACATAAAAGACATAAATAAAATATGGAATAAAGAAATCCATCTGCAAGTCTGAATAACTTTGTAAATTATCCGAAACATTTATAATATCATGCACGTGCATATAAATGTCGTGTCATGCATAGGTATAGGTGTACATAACATCATCAAGCCTCTGAGGGCATCCCATCATATCGCCTCGGCCACTGTAGGCAACATCATCAACATATACCAACTGATCAGGTGGTGGTGCGTATATAACGCTGTAATCTTTTTCCCATATCCCATATATATATATATATATATATATATACACGTATATAACGTCATCTGGTCATGGGTCAATGTACATGTATAAATGAATGAAATGCATGAAAATATGTTAATAATCTTAATATTCCTTTTAGATAAACTTTATCAACTATGTATTATTCTGAGACCCATGAACAGAAGATATAATAATATGTCACATGGGGAATCAAAAACACAGAGAACCCTAGTATTTCTATGAATAGAGTCGTTTATCAAAACTGTGCGTTTGCTCGTTTCTTCTTGTATCATTTGGATCATGCCAAAAAGAAAGAAGAGATAGCCTTAACATACCTGGAGTAGGGAAAAATACGAATGATATTCTTGGAAAAGGTTGCACCGTACTCCTTTAGAATCGCAAAATTATACGTTACTATGATTTTAATAATTCTCATTGGATTTTTGTGTAGGAATTTGAAGGATCACGTTGCTAGTGTAAGGTTTATAATCTGATGGAAGTATTGTTGAGAATGAAATTTGAAAATTTTAAGGAATGGCAAACGTTCTCACTCTGAGTGTAATGCCTTGGTATTAGAAATGTTAGAATCTGATTGTAGTATCTTGAGAATGAACTTGTTGAAACTCATCAAAATGCTAATGTCCCCACTTCTCATTATAGTATTGTTTTGTATGGAAATTCCTTGAATTGAAAGGCCTTGTATTTGGCATATTAGGTTGCCACCTAATAAAGAATAAGTAAGAATCATAGCTTTAGGAAGGGCTTGCTGCCACGTGGGGGTGGGGGTGGAAAAGTTTAATCTTTATCCACTTATTAGGTAATTAGGTAATGTCCCGTTACCCAGTAATTAACCAATTACCCGCATAATTAATAATTGTCTCAATTTACTTAAAATTCTACTTATTTTTAATGCACTTTATACATCATTCTATTATGGTCATATGGTACCTTGTATGGTACTAGTCCATAAATATCGGGTATTATCGCTCAACCTATATTTTATCCCAAATCGGCAACCTTCAACGAAACTCATTTTATTTAATTGGTGTACCCTTTATCCTTCATGACACTTACTTATCGCTTGTTATAAATAGCATAAATATGCTAACCTCAAGATAATCTCATCCCCGAGTCTACGTCGATTAACTAAAGACGAAACTTTAAAGTACGAAAACGCGAGATATAACATCATTCCCCCCTTAGAAACATTCGTCCTCGAATGTTTAACTCCCAGGGATCTATTTATAACTTTGGCAGATTCGGCTTTGTAACAATACTACTACCAACTCTTCCTATAGAAACTCAGTAATTCAACGCCACATAGGACCACAATCATCAATAACGACAATGGCCTCACATGACCAATGACAATAACTAACACAAGAATCCCTACACGTACCTTAAAGTTATGATGTCTCAGTCGGATCCTTCTCTGGAGGAGGAAATAAGTAAGGATATCTAGACTTCATGTCTTGTTCGACCTCCCAAGTCATTTCTTCCACATTGTTGTTTCTCCAAAGTACTTTCACCGAAGCTACGTCTTTAGTTCTCAATCTCCGAATCTGTCTGTCTAATATAGCAATGGGAGTTTCTTCATATGATTGCTGCTCTGTGACCTGAACGTCGTCAACTGACACGATTCTGGAAGGATCTCCGATACATTTATAGAGCATAGACACATGAAAGACTGGATTTACGGATTCCAAGTCCGAAGGCAAGTCCAACTCATATGCTACCTGGCCTACCTTGCATATGACCCTATATGGTCCAATGTACCGAGGGCTAAGTTTTCCCTTCCCACCGAACCTTATGACACCTTTCATCGATGATACCTTTAGGAATACCCAGTCGTCAACCTAAAACTCCAAGTCTCGCCGTCGATTATCCGCATAAGACTTCTGACGGCTTTGAGCTGCTAAAAGCCTTTCCTATATAAGCTTAATTTTCTCGATTGCCTGCTGTACCAATTCTGGTCCTACTAACGTAGTACCTACACTTTCGTCCAAAAAGAGCTTCGCATGGAGCCATCTGAATACTTGAATGGTAGCTATTATTATATGCGAACTCAATAAGCGGCAGATAATCATCCCAACTACCATTGAAGTCTATCACACAAGCTCGTAATATATCCTCAAGTGTCTAAATAGTACGCTCAGCCTGTCCGTCTGTCTGGGGATGAAATGTTGTACTAAGATTTACTTGAATCCCCAATCCTTTTTGGAAGGACCTCTAGAAGTTAGTTGTAAATTGAGCTCCTCTATCCGAGATAATAGATACAGAGACAACATGCAGTCGCACTGTCTCCTTAATATAAAGCCTTGCATAATCCTCTGCGGAATATGTAGTCCTAACGGGCAAAAAATGGGCTGACTTTGTAAGCCTATCAACAATCATCCATATCGAATCGAACTTACGCTGGGTACGAGGTAAGCCTACGATGAAATCCATATTGATTACTTCCCATTTCCAAGTTGGAATTTCCATAGCATGCAATAATCCATCGGGTTTTTGATGCTCAATCTTAACCTGCTGACAGTTAGGACACTGAACAACAAACTCCGCTATATCCTTTTTCATTCTGTCCCACCAATATACTTCCCTGATATCATGATATATCTTTGTCGTTTCTGGATGGATAGAATAACGAGAATAGTGAGTTTCTCCCATAACCTGCCGACGCATCCCTGCAACATTAGGGATACATAATCGTCCTCGATATCTGATGACCCCGTCTTTTGTAATTTCAAACCGTGTTTTCTCCTTTTGAGGGGTGGTATCCCTATAACGAGCTAACACAGGATCCTCGTACTGGCGTTCCTTTACTTCAGTTACTAAAGAGGATGTTGCCGTATCCTGAATAGTAATTCCAATATCACCTGAGTCCAGTAACCGAACTCCAAAACTAGCTAGCTGATGAATCTCATGGGGTATTCCCCTCTTTTCTAGCTGTAAATATGACATGCTACCCATAGATCTACGGCTAAGGGCATCGGCTACTACGCTCGCCTTCCTCGGATGGTATAAAATATCAACGTCATAGTCTTTAAGTAGCTCCAACCATCTCCTTTGACGTAAATTCAATTCCTTTTGCTTGAAGATATACTGGAGGCTCTTATGATCCATATAGATATCAACATGAATGCCATACAAGTAGTGCCTCCACATCTTTAGTGCATGAATCACCGCGGCTAACTCTAAATCGTGGGCCGGGTAGTTCTTCTCGTGCTTTCTTAGTCGTCTAGAAGCATAAGCTACAGCCTTACCATGCTGCATCAGCACACAACCCAATCCAACGCCTGAAGCGTCATAATAGATAACATAACTATCGGTCCCTTCTAGGAGCGTTAGAACCGGTGCTGAAGTTAATTTGTCCTTCAATGCCTGGAAACTCCGTTCGCAAGCATCAGTCCAATGAAATTTAGCTCCCTTTCAAGTCAACTTACATGAGTATTCTAATCTTTTACAATTCATGAAATTCCTCCTTTTAAAGGCCCAAACGTCATCCTTTATCTATCACAATTACGCCCTTATTCCACTACCAGGGCAATATTCCATCTCTTCTAAATGCTACTGGTCTTAGACTCCTTTGAGTTCACTCAGGCTATACTTATCTTTCTATGACTTAGAGAAACCATCAACTCTCTTATTTTCATGGGCTTAATCCCAAGGACTTATCCATTCTCGTCACCTTCTCACTCATCTTTTCTTATCCTTATTCATGTCTTCCTAAAACCTTGTCGCTCTACCATACTTTAGCTTGTGACCTACACATATCTATTTATACTTATTTGCCACCTTCCTTCAACTTGCTTGCACCATAGATTTCCTTATGTTATTCTGGAAAATCAAGCGAGACACCACATACCACTTTGGTCAAAGGTGCTAAAAGAGAAGAAAATTCCGTTACAGGTTTCCTGTAATAACCTACCAAACGGATAAGCTACGAACCTCCGTCGGTGTCGAGGGTCTAGGTCAAGTCTTTACTGCCTCAATATTTTTTTGTGTATTAACCCGAATACCTTCACCTGAAATAATATGCCCAAGGAAAGCTACAGAATTCATCCAGAATTCGCATTTAGAGAATTTTGCATACAGCTTCCCTTTTTGTAAAACTTTGAGCACCGTATGCAAATGATATACGTGCTCAGTCTTTGAATGAGATTACACCAATATGTCATCAAATAATGAAACCACTAATAGGTCTAGAAAGGGTCTGAACACTTGGTTCATCAAGTCCATGAATACTGCTGGGGCACTAGTCAAACCGAACGTCATAACATGAAATTCAAAGTTCTCATATCTGGTCCTGAATGCCATCTTCTGGATATCTTTCTCCTTAACCCTTACCCGATGGTACTCGGACCTCACGTCTATCTTCGAGAAATACTTGGCACCTTGCAACTGACCAAATAATTCATCAATCCTTGGGAGAGGGTACTTATTCTTGATTGTCACCTCATTCAACTGTCTATAATCAATACGCATCCGCAAGGAACCAACTTTCTTCCTCACAAATAACACATGTGCTCCACATGTTGTTCCTTCAACGCTTTTAACTCTGCGGGTGTCATTCTGTAGGGAGAAATAGATATTGGTTGAGTAGCTGGTAGTAGGTTAATAGCAAACTTAATTTCTTGCTCTGGTGGAAGACCTGGAAGCTTATCGAAAAAAACATCGGGAAATGCATTAACCATAGGGATAGATTGAACGGTCGGTGACTCTACTTTCACAGTCTTTACCCGAACTAAGTAATAATCATAACCTTTTCTGATCATCCTCTTTACCTCTCGGTGATGCCGTATTACCTTTCTACTCCAAAAACAGGCTTTCCTGGGAATTAGAATCCAACCACCTTTGTTATTCAATCAATGTTAGCATAACAAGAAGCCAACCAATCCATACCCATTATAACATCAAGTTCTACCCAACCAAGCGCCACGTACCTCATCCTTATTTATTATCAAATCTATCACGGTCCATTACGGGCGACATCCATATATATAAGTAACAATATTAAGACTTAACTTGCATAACTAATTTAGAAAAAGGTTTATATACATAGGGGTCGACAAGGCCGTAGACATATCATACCCAAAACTATATACATGATACTGTCTGCAAAACCTCTAAGTAAACATAACCATAATATATACAAATCGGGACAGGGCTCCCTACGTCCTCATAAAACAACCTAACATATTCAGAACCCTGAATTGGTAATACTCCAAGAAGAAGTGGAGCTCAGTAACCAAAAGCTGACATCTGGAAAAAGTCTACAGTAGAGGGTCCTTGCCTCGTCCTATATGAGAGCCTCGATCAGACACACTTCGAAGTGGAATCTTCATGTCCTTATCAGTTACCTTCCTCCTCTTGGCCTGACTACTATCCTCTTCCTCTGCATATCCCATAACATACACTGACGAACCTTGATTGACGGACTCCCAAGGCTGTGGACTATCTGGAACCTCAGAAGAGCTGGTGTCCGCAAATACCTTGACATAGTTTTGTGCCTGAGGGGAACCCGGTTGTGCAAATCCATGCACCACTCCCCTTATACCCTGATCAATGGGCCCTGATAATGAAACTAAGGGCCTTGGTGAGGTCGAAACTTCCCTCACCTCATCTGCTGTCGGCGAAATTGAAACTACTCGAACGGATGACTCATATGGATCCTCAGATGGATCCTCCTCAATAGAACCCATGATCTCTGATGGATCTGACTCCATAGTGTAACTTATATCTCCTTCTAACACCTTCGTAGCCTTCTGACCCGTGTTAGCGGCTGTAGTCTTCGGATGTATCGCTGAAAACGTAACATATCGTTAGGAACATGAATTCTTATATCGCACAATCTAAGATAAGAAGAGAGGATAACATCCTATATGTCCTGTAGCCTCTTGTCTATAAGTGTGTNCATAAAACAACCTAACATATTCAGAACCCTGAATTGGTAATACTCCAAGAAGAAGTGGAGCTCAGTAACCAAAAGCTGACATCTGGAAAAAGTCTACAGTAGAGGGTCCTTGCCTCGTCCTATATGAGAGCCTCGATCAGACACACTTCGAAGTGGAATCTTCATGTCCTTATCAGTTACCTTCCTCCTCTTGGCCTGACTACTATCCTCTTCCTCTGCATATCCCATAACATACACTGACGAACCTTGATTGACGGACTCCCAAGGCTGTGGACTATCTGGAACCTCAGAAGAGCTGGTGTCCGCAAATACCTTGACATAGTTTTGTGCCTGAGGGGAACCCGGTTGTGCAAATCCATGCACCACTCCCCTTATACCCTGATCAATGGGCCCTGATAATGAAACTAAGGGCCTTGGTGAGGTCGAAACTTCCCTCACCTCATCTGCTGTCGGCGAAATTGAAACTACTCGAACGGATGACTCATATGGATCCTCAGATGGATCCTCCTCAATAGAACCCATGATCTCTGATGGATCTGACTCCATAGTGTAACTTATATCTCCTTCTAACACCTTCGTAGCCTTCTGACCCGTGTTAGCGGCTGTAGTCTTCGGAGGTATCGCTGAAAACGTAACATATCGTTAGGAACATGAATTCTTATATCGCACAATCTAAGATAAGAAGAGAGGATAACATCCTATATGTCCTGTAGCCTCTTGTCTATAAGTGTGTTGCACAACACACCCATAAATAAGACTCTACTAGACACGGTCTGTAGACAACCCTAGGACAGAACTGCTATGATACCACTTTTGTCACGACCCAAACCGATGGGCCGCGACGAGTACCCGAGCTCTACCTGTCGAACACCCTTAAGCATGCAACTAAGATATAAACATGAATAATATCCGCTGAATTACGAGGATAACATGCGTGAGGAAAACCTATCCAAAAGACATATATACATATACGTGCGGAATACAGTGGGCGAGCCGGCAAGGCTTCTATAGGCAACTATTACCCAAAACTGAAAGCCGATAAGGCCACATACTATCCAACTATACATAACTGTCTACAAACCTCTAATAGAAATACAACTGTACAAAGACGGGACTGAGCCACATCTTACCCATATATATACACAAGCATATCGTACCAAAATCAAAAGCAGCTCCGAATCAAGTGGAGTACACCAACTCTCGCTGATCAAGGATCCTAAGAAGGGGGACCGTCGGCTTGCCTACCTGCACCTATGGGCATGAAACGCAGGCCTTGGGAAATAGGGCGTCAGTACGAATAATGTATTGAGTATGTCAGGCATGAAAATCAATACATAAAAGACATAGATGAAACATGGAATAAAGAAATCCATCTGTAAATCTGAATAACTTTGTAAATTCCGAAACATTTATAATGTCATGCACGTGCATATAAATGTCTTGTCGTGCATAGGTATAGGTGTATATAACATTATCAAGCCTCTGAGGGCATCCTATTATATAGTCTCGGCCACTGTGGGCACCATCATCAACATATACCAACTGATCAGGTGGTGGTGCGTATATAATGCTGTAACCTATTTTCTATATCATATATATATATATACGAATACGCGTATATAATGCTATCTGGTCATGGGTCAATGTACATGTATAAATGAATGAAATACATGAAAATATGTTAATAATCTCAATATTCTTTTCGGATAAACTTTATCAACTGTGTATTATTCTGAGACCCATGAGCAGAAGATATAATAATATGTCACATGGGGAATCAAAAACACAGAGACCCCTAGTATTTCTATGAATAGAGTCGTTTATGAAAATTGTGTGTTTGCTCATTTCTTCTTGTATCATTTGGATCATGCAAAAAAGAAAGAAGGGATAGCCTTAACATACCTGGAGTAGGGAAAAATCCGTATGATATTCTTGGAAAAGGTTGCAGCGTACTCCTTTGGAATCACAAAATTATACGTTGCTATGGTTTTAATAATTCTCGTTGGATTTTGTGTAGGAATTCAAAGGATCATGTTACTAGTGTAAGGTGTATAATCTGATGGAAGTGTT
Organism: Nicotiana otophora; assembly: GCA_000715115.1. Lineage (NCBI taxonomy): Eukaryota > Viridiplantae > Streptophyta > Magnoliopsida > Solanales > Solanaceae > Nicotiana > Nicotiana otophora. Next base: position 35,871 of record AWOL01S0036360.1, on the reverse strand, counting down.
GTTGGGAATGAAATTTGAAAAGTTTAAGGAATGGCTAACGTTCTCACTCTGAGTGTAATGCCTTGGTATTAGAAATTTTAGAATCTTATTGTAATATCTTGAGAATGAACTTGTTGAAACTCATCAGAATGCTAACATCCCCACTTCTCATTATAGTATTGTTTTGTATGAAAATTCCTTGAATTGAAAGGCCTTGTATTTGGCATATTAGGTATCCACCTAATAAAGAATAAGTAAGAGTCATAGCTTTAGGAAGGGCTTGCTGCCACGTGGGAGTGGGAGAGTTTAATCTTTATCCACTTATTAGGTAATTAGGTAATATCCCGTTACCCGATAATTAACCAATTACCCGCATAATTAAGAATTATCTTAATTTACTTAAAATTCTACTTATTTTTAATACACTTTACACATCATTCTATCATGGTCATATGGTACCTTGTATGGTAATTGTCCATAAATATCGGGTATTATCACTCGACCCGTATTTTATCCCAAATCGGCAACCTTCAACGAAACTCGTTTTCTTTAATTCGTTTACCCTTTATCCTCCATGACACCTACTTATCGCTTGTTATAAATAGCATAAATACGCTAACCTCAAGATAATCTCATCCCTGAGTCTACGTCGAGTAACTGAAGATGAAATATTAACGTACGAAAATACGAGATGTAACAAGAAAGAGGAGCTCCAACATCTTCCACTTCAATTGTTGATCAAGTCTTGAGAATTCAATGGGAAAATATCTCAAGTTACCTACTAAAGAGGTAAGTCTTTCTCTCCAACTCACATGCAATATCCTACTATGCAATTATGAATACGATTGTATTATTTGGGGGGTTTATGGGATGGTGATCAAAAGCCTAGCCCTCTATTTCGAATTTGGGGTGTGTGAGGAGAATGCGGGGTGTGGTTCTTGATTTAGGGGTGTGTCGTTGAGTATGCATGTACAAATGAAGGTGATATGGAGGATGTTGAACTATCATGGGTAGATTCTTGTTTGAAATTGTAGTCACAATTTGCGCACTTAATATTTGATGAAATGCCAATAATAGCTAAACCTATGAACGCCTCCCTAATAATTGTTCAATTCGATTATGTTGCTATAGATTGAACTGATAAGAGTAGTGGATCATTGTGGTAATCCTAAGGAAACCTTAATGGAGGTATGTTTGCTAAACTCTTACCATAGAATCGAATTTCCATGAGTTCCTTATGAATTCCAAGTACGGGTTGACCAAGATTCCATCCTTATTGTGCCAAATCATCACAAATGTTTTGATTTATTGTTGCTCCCAAATGCACACGCAAGTATACGTGGTCGTATAAGTAATAAAATGATAAGTCGAGTGTCGAACCCACAGAGACTTGTATCAACTACCCACTAAATTTACCAAGATTGTTATTCAGTCGAGCCAATTCGCATTCAAGAGTTTAATTATACTAAACTATAATTCTAATTAGTAACTAAATTATCAAGCAGCAAAAAGGTTGTTGTGTATTCACTAGAGATAATATTCCAGGGTTGTGATCGATTCAGCGATCCTATTGTGTTCTAGTTAACTCTCCCTTTCATACAATTCAGTCACGGTTTGCTAATTAATTGAAAAATTGCTCTCATAGACTTCTCCCGAAGTACTACTTGCCTATTCAAAATAGATTAACGCCTATATTCCTATGAAATTAATCTATTAAGAATGCATTAAGATTACGATATTTAATTAAGCACAGTGACTAGCTATATTCCTTTCCTAACCACAAATTCGCCCCTCTCAAAGTTAAGATCATGCTCTCTTCAATTCTTCTCTAATCTAAACATGGCTTTCCCATGCATAGCATAGATGAATAGAACCTAACTACTGGCCAGACAATTAAGCAATTAGTCACAGAAATGAAGAAACAACCATATATTGGTGAGTTGTAATCAAGGTTAAGTCAACGTTAAACAACAATATTCATGGCTAAATCACAACCCCAGAACTATGGGTTTTATCCACTCATGAAAGTATCAAACAAATTCATAAGTGTTGGATAATTGAAAATACTAAGAAAAGATGAAGAAATCTGAGATATCCTTGCTCCCGAATGTTCCTTGTGTGTCTCTAGGTCTAAAGTGTGTCAAAAGTCCAGAAAATAATATTTTTCCATGTATGTTTACCAAGTAGGGTCGGACCTAGATGAAATCTCCCTTTCCTAGACAAAATAGGAAAACTTGCAAACTTAATACTTTCCATGCGTCGCACTCTGCGTCGCACTAATGCTTTTTCCTGTCAGACCAAAAAAACCCAGTCTCTAAACTTTGGAAATTTCTGACAAAAATTTGCACTAATGCGTCGCACAGCACCTCGCACAGTGCCTTACACTAGTGCATTTCTTATGCAATTGCTTCTTCCTTGAATTTTGACATCTAGAATTGATCCTCGACCCCCGAACACGATCCCGGCTTAATCCTTTGGGCTTTTACTCAGATTTCTAGGCTCCACATAGCTCGAATTATTTTCACAACATCTACATAACTCAGAATCGCTCCTACAAGGCATAAAACACACAATAAGTGCAAACCACTAGTGATTAAAGCTCAAATACAATAAAAGTGCAGTAAATTAAAGTGCGATAAGCGTCTAAAATACGCAATTATAACCTGCCATGAACACCCACACTTAAACCATTGCTCGTCCTCGAGCAATCAAACTACACTTTATATAGACACAACCTTTTTAAACAATCCTCCTAACTCATTACACCAAGAATATTTAAAATAGACTAAGCACGATAGTGTAACATCATCACCTCAAGATTTGACTCACAAGCACCATACATTCTTTACAACCCGCTCACTTACTCTAACGTAGAGGTCAATCATTACCTTTTCTTTATGAATCAAGTTCCCTCACATAAAAAAGAGAGTAGTTCCACACTCAATAAAATTTAAGAACAATTAGGAACTCAAGATAGAAAGAATTCTCTCACTCTCAGAAACATCATTCATATGCCACAAAAGATGCACCATAGGCTTTCCTGTATTGTACTGCTCTACTAATCGAGCTCATTCAGTCTAAGATCAAGTAGGACTTAATTGGTTGTAATGTAGGCTGCGGGACGGGTAGGATACATTTAGATATAAGAGTGACTACACCTCCCTAAGCACTTTAATACATACACTTTAACATTTTAAAACCCCACACTTATGTCAAACCATAACTCCACCTTCACATCGATATACATCAACTCCTTACTTCTTTAAGCATAATTACATCAAGAGTTACCGCTTTCAAGGAATAGTTTTCACAACAATACAACTATTTTTCTTTATTTTCTTTTTGAATTCAAGTGGCTCTTACTTTTTTAAAACAATGCACCTTTCTCCGTATTTCATTAGTTCCACTCAAAAGCCAAACCAACCACCACACACTTCAACTTTTACAAAGTTCATAACAATTCCAAGTGCTCATGAGAGGTGAAAAGGCTCAAATAGATGGTTAATTCAAATAAATGGGTAAGTCTTGTAATGTGATTGCAAAAGAAACAAGATTACATGCTCAAAGGGATTAACTACGATACATAACAATTAGGTGGGTAAAAACATATAACTGGCTCAACAAAAAAATGCTTATATCACTTCCTAGACTGACCGAAACTAGTAATTCGTTTTGCAAACACACGGGGCAAGTTCTAGACATCAAATGCAATGCACATAATAACACACAAATCTCACATACACACTTGACACATAACTCACTCAGGATTGGACTCATCAAGACATTCTAGTCAAAGCAGTTAAGCAAAGTTAAGATCATACAATTTAAGGTGCTTATACAAGAGTCAAAAACTGAGCCTAAGCATCACAACCAAATTACTTACTATTCTCAAGGCATAACAAAGTCAAGAGATATTGCTTCAATTCCAATCACAACACACTGGCTCCTACTCCTAAAAATAAAACACAACTAACTACACCCGGTTCAAACAAAACCCTTGGAAAAGAACCGCGACACAAAGAAAAACCAAGGAAAAATTATTACACTACCTACAAAAAAAATATTATTCTTTTTATTGGACTTTAATCCCTCAAGAAAGCTGTCCACAAAATCCATCGTCGGGAAAAGTCTAAATTTTCTGAATTTCTTTTTTGTTTCTCAATTTTCGTTTTTTTTTTTTGCATCACTACACTAAGAAGGAATACTACAATTAAGCTAGGATAGCTTAGAAAATCACCCAGACAATCTCCTTACCCCACACTTAAAATTATACAATGTCCTCAATGTACACTATAAATAACAAGAGTGTAAACGAGACTCCCTGGTAGGCCAAAGGCCGAAGAATTAGCAGCTCACGAGTACTCAGACTTCCCCCAGGTATGGTCCTTTGTGTGGGCACCCCACACTTAGTTCTCACTATCTAGCTCGCTTTGTTTACACACTTCCTATGGCTTTGCTTCCTATGCTTATAATCCTACAACATCAAAACAACAACTACAAAAATAATATAATAAAAAAATAAAAATAAAAGAAAGCAGTAAAGCTGGGTTGCCTCCTAACAAGTGCCTGATTTAACGTCGCAGCACGACGCAGGGTCTTGCTTATTCATCAGCGAGTACAACATTGGTCTTCTCACGATCAATTATTCCTCCCCAATAGTGCTTGACTCTTTGTCCATTCACTAAAAATTTCCTTTCACCATTTAAAGCACGCAACTCAATTGCACCGTAGGGAGTGACTCTCACCACCTCAAATGGGTCTGACCATCTAGATTTTAACTTCCCAACTTAAGCCTAGAGTTGAACAATAATACATGTTGGCCTGACTCGAAGTGACGTGGCTTGATACGCTTGTCATGCCATCTTTTCATTTTCTCTTTGTAAAGCTTAGCATTTTCATAAGAGTGCAGCCTGAACTCATTCAACTGCAAGAGTCTCTTCACACCCGCGGCTTCAAGGTCCATATTCAACTTTTTAATGGCCTAGTGCGCTTTGTGTTCAAGTTCAACATGCAAGTGACATGCCTTCCTATAAAAGAGCTTATACGGCGATGCCCCAATTGGAATTTTGTATGCAGTTCTATACGCCCACAAGGCATCATCTAACTTTGCAGCCCAATCCTTCTTATTCACACTCACTGTCTTCTCTAAGATTTGATTTATTTCTCTGTTAGACACCTCAGCTTGTCCACTTGCTTGGTGATGATATGCCGTAGCAATTCTATGGCGGACTCCATATTTAGCTAGAAGGTTATTCAATAACCGATTGCAAAAATGTGTCCCTTCATCACTAATCAAGACACGTGGAGTCCCAAGCCTCGAGAATATGCTCTTTTTCACAAGCGCAGCTACCACCATGGCATTATTTGTTGGCAATGAAATCACCTCTACCCATTTTGACACGTAGTCAACTACTAGCAAGATGCATTTGTTTCCTCTGGACAATCGGAATGGTTTCATAAAATCTATCCCCCACACATCAAAAATCTCGACCTCCAAGATGTTATTCAAAGGCATCTCATGCCTCTTTGTGATTGTTCCTGTTCTTTGACACCGGTCACACTTCTTTACAAATGCATGGGTATCCTTGAATAATGTTGGCCAAAAGAAACTGGATTGTTATACCTTTACAGCTATTTAATCGCCTCCATGATGACCCCCATAAGGTGATGCATGACAATCATACAACACTAATTCCACCTTCTTTTCTGGAATGCATCTCCTCATCAACTGATCAGCACACTGCTTGTACAAGTATGGCTCATCCCAGTAGTAGAAGTTCACATCATGTAAAAACCTCTTTCTAGCTTCAGATTCAATTTCAGGCAGAAGTACCCCAATCACAAGATAGTTCACATAGTTCGCGTACCATGGGGAAGGGTCTTGGGTGATAGCAAAAAGTTGCTCATCAGGAAATGCCTCTTTAATTTTTCCACCCGCCTCTACGTGGTAATGATTTTCCAGCCTTGATAGACGGTCAACTACTTGGTTCTCTATGCCCTTTCGATCTCGTATTTTTAAATCAAATTCTTGCAACAACAAAACCCAACGCATCAATCTAGCCTTAGCTTTTTTGTAAATAGATACCCGATTGCTGCATGATTGGTATGGACTATGACTTTTGTTCCCACCAAGTATGCCCGAAATTTTTCAAAGGCCCACACAACGGCTATCAACTCCTTTTCAGTGGTGGTGTAATTCAGTTGTGCATCATCAAGAGTCTTACTCGCATAGTAGAAGGAATAAAACACCTTGTCTTTCCTTTGTCCTAGCACTGCCCCAATAGCATGGTCACTTTCGTCACACATAAGTTCAAATGGTAAGGACCAATATGGTGCCGCAATAATGGGGGCAACCACCAACTTCTTTTTGAGCTCTTCAAATACCTTTAGGCAGGCGTCATCAAAATTGAAAGTTACGTCCTTTTCAAGAAACCTGCACAAAGGAGTAGCAATTTTTGAAACATCCTTTATAAAGCGCCGATAGAACCCCGCGTGTCCTAAGAAACTCTGGACACCTTTCACATAAATAGGTGGAGGTAATTTTTCAATCGCTCCACCTTCACCTTATCAACTTCAATGCCGCTTCTAGACACTCTGTGACCCAACACGATGCCTTCCTGCACCATAAAATAGCACTTTTCCCAATTCAAAACTAGATTTGTTTCTTCACAACGGGCTAACACCTTGCTCAAATTCTTCAAACAGTCGTCATAAGAAGACCCAAAGATTGAAAAATCATCCATAAAGACTTCAACAAATATTTCCACCATATCGGTGAAAATAGCCATTATGCATCTCTGGAAAGTGGCTGGTGCATTACAAAAATCAAACGGCATATGCTTGAAGGCGAAAGTGCCATAAGGACAAGTAAAAGTGGTCTTTTCCTGATCCTCTGGGCATATGATAATCTGGTTGTACCCCGAATAACCATCAAGAAAGCAATAATATTCATGCCCCGCCAATCTGTCCAACATTTGATCAATGAATGGAAGTGGGAAATGGTCCTTGCGGGTTGCTTTGTTGAGCCTTCTGTAATCAATGCAAACTCTCCACCCCGTTACAGTGCGAGTAGGAATTAACTCATTTTTCTCATTCTCTGTCACAGTCATCCCCCCTTTTTGGGCATACATTGCACTGGGCTTACCCAGTTGCTGTCAGAGATAGGAAATATGATACCTACATCGAGCCACTTGATTACTTCCTTCTTCAGGAACTTTTTCATAATGGAATTTAATCTCTTTTGCTTCTCAACACTGGGGCAGTGTCCATCTTCCAGAAAGATTTTACGCATGCAAAACAATGGACTGATTCCCTTGATGTCAGCAATTGTCCACCTAATAGCCTTTTTATGTTTGCGAAGTACTTTGAGCAGTTTTTCTTCTTGTATATTAGTCAAGCTGGATGAGATAATCACTGGCAATGTCTCAGAGTTTCCCAAATAAGCATAGCGTAGATGCACTGGAAGGGGCTTAAGTTCTAGCTTTAGAGCTTCTTCAATAGATATCTTAGGAGGGGTCAGAGTGACAGGCCTGTCCAACTCCTAAAATCTCCCAAACCCATGGACATAACTACAAGACATGTCAAGTACTTGCTCAATTTCTCCCATCATCTCATCTTCACTATCTTCTTCATCCCCAATCAAAGCTCGTTCAAGAGGATCTACGGGGCTCATATAAGGCACCAATGACGTAGCATCACTTTTCACCACAGAAATTATGGATAACTCTTCATAATAGGCTGGAAATCTTAGTGCTTTATACACATTGAATACCCCCACTCGATCACCGACTCTCATCGTCATCTTTCCTTCGCATACATAAATAATAGCTCGGCCCGTGACTAAGAATGGATGCCCCAAAATAAATGGGACTTCCTGATCAGGCTCGTAGTCCAAGATAATGAAATCAGTAGGGAATATGAAAGAACTCACTTGAACTAACACATCTTCAATCACTCCTTCGGGATGAGCAAGGGAGCGATCAGCCAACTGTAAGATTACCGTTGTTGGGCGTGGCTCACCCAACCCCAACTGTCTGAACACAAATAGCAACATCAAATTGATGCTCGCTCCAAGATCACACAAAGCTCGCCCGACTGCATGCTTACCAATCGAGATTTGGATAGTGAAACTACCCGGATCCTTCAATTTCTGAGGTAGCTTGCTTTGGATTCTAGAGCTACATTCCTCATTGAGTGCGATAGTCAACCTCCTTTTAGTTGCCACTATGTCCTTGATGTATTTTGCATATTTGGGCACTTTTTGCAGGAGGTCTACTAGTGGAATATTGATTTGCACTTGCTTTAAAATATCATGAAACATTTTATACGTGACATTATCCTTCACTTTCTGCAATCTTTGAGGGAACAGAGGTGGTGGCCTTGCAACTAATGGTGGAGTTTGCTTAGCCACCGCCTCTTCAACTAGCTTCTCTAACTCCTTTGATTTTTCAGATTCCGACTCAATAGTGGTTGGCTCCTCATTAAAGGTCACTTATTTTCTTTTTTTCGACTGGACTTCTTCTAACTATCTCCCATTCCTCAATGACACAACATTAATAGATGCCTTAGGATTAGCCTCAGTGTCTCTTGGAAGAGCTCCAACTGGTCGAGTATTTTGGGCACTGGCAAGTTGTCCCATTTGTCGCTCCAAATTTCTCATTGCTGCTGCTTGGGGCGCTTATCAGCCATTAGTTTTTTCATCATCTCCTTAAGGTGACTCGTTGAGTTTGCATGTTGTTCAACCTGAGGTGGTCTATATTGTTGTTGAGGTGCTTGAGGCATGTATTGATTCTGAGCACCTTGGTTTCCACCCCAAGAGAATTTTGGGTGATTCCTCCGATTAGGATTGTAAGTGTTCCCATACTGGTTTGTCTGGCCCCTATTTGTATTACCCACAAAACAGACAGACTTTGGATTAACTGGGCATAAGTCGCTTGTATGACCCTCTCCACATACTTCACAAAATAATTGAACCTGTTGCATTGGCTGGGCTTGTTGCTTGTTAATAACCAAGGTCATTTGATTGACTTGGTTGGTCAATGTGGAAATCTGTGCTGATAATGCAGAGACGACATCTAACTAGAGAACCCCTGTAGATTTTTGCACTGTGTGTCTGCCCATCTCTCCTTGCCAATCAGGATTGCTTTTGGAGAATTTGTTCAATAACGCATATATCTCATCAAAGCTTTTCTCCAACACTTGACCTCCAGCTGCAACATCCACCACAATCTTTGTCTCAGGATGTAGCCCTTCTATGAAAGTGTGAGCTAACACTTCGTTTGTCTGATTGTGATGAGGGCAGTCTCTGAGCAGCCCCTTAAACCTCTCCCAAGCTGAGTATAAAGACTCCCCCCTTTTCTGTTTGAAGGTGACTATCTCACTCTGATCTTTGCAGTTTTGCCTGCAAGGAAGAACCTTGCCAAACATTTCCTTGCCAGATCGTTCTATGATGTAATAGAATTAGCTGGTTCTGCCTTCAACCATTGCTTTGCTTCGCCCAATAGAGAGAACGGGAAAAGTGTGAGCCTCACATAGTCTGGAGTGACTCCGTTGGTGATATTAGTATCACTAATCTCCAAGAAGTCCAAGATGTGCTGTTGTGGATCCTCATGTGGAAGACCCATAAACTGTCCATTCATATGTAGTAGCTGGATCATGCTCTGTTTCAGCTCAAAGTGCCCCGTGATTCTGGGCTTCACAATGGTGGAGGAGACATTAGCAATTATGGGCATCGCCACCTCCTGAACAACCATATGTTGCTCCTCTGCCATGTTCACAGGAAATTGAACAAGTGCCTGAAGATTATTTGTATCCCTTGCTTTCCTCAACCTCCTGTGAAATGTTCTCTCAGGATCGTGGTCAAAACCTTGAAGTCTGTCCTGGCTTCTAACCCTACGCATTCAATCAAAGTTTCTGAGATCAGAGCAACAATGAAGTAACGTTAGACTTGACGAAATAAACAATGAAAGCAAAAATTAGAAAGTAGTCAATAGTCAAGTCCCCGGCAACGACGCCAAAAACTTGTTGCTCCCAAACGCACACGCAAGTATACGTGGTCGTACAAGTAATAAAATAATAAATCGAGTGTCGAACCCACAAAGACTTGTATCAACTACCCACTAAATTCACCAAGATTGTTACTCAGTCGAGCCAATTTGCGTTCAAGAGTTTAATTATACTAAACTATAATTCTAAGTAGTAACTAAATTATAAAGTCGCAAAACGGTTGTTGTGTATTCAGTAGAGATAATATTCCAGGGTTGTGATCGATTCACCAATCCTATTGTGTTCTAGTTAACTCTCCCTTTTATACAATTCACTCATGGTTGCTAATTAATCGAAAAATTGCTCTCATAGCCTTCTCCCGAAGTACTCCTTGCCTATTCAAAATAGATTAACTCCTATATTCCTATGAAATCAATCTATTAAGAACGCATTAATATTACGATATTTAATTAAGCACAGTGACTAGCTATATTCCTATCCTAAGCACAAATCCGCTCCCCCCTCAGAGTTAAGATCATACTCTCTTAAATTCTTCTCTAATATAAACATGGCTTTCCCAAGCATATCATAGATAGTCAATAGAACCTAACTGCTAGCCAGACAATTAAACAATTAATCACAGAAATAAAGAAACAACCATATATTGGTGAGTTGTAATCAAGGTTAAGTCAATGTTAAACAACAATATTCATGGCTTAATCACAACCCCAGAACTATGAGTTTTAGCCACTCATGAAAGTATCAAACAAATTCATAAGTGTTGGATAATTAAAAATACTAAGAAAAGATGAAGAAATCTGAGATATCCTTGCTCCCGAATGTTCCTCGTGTATCTCTAGGTCTAAAGTATGTCAAAAGTACAGAAAATAACGTTTTTCCATGTATTTATACCAAGTAGGGTCAGACCTAGATGAAATTTTCCTTTCCTAGCTGAAATAGGAAAACTTGCAAACTTAATGCTTTCCATGCGTCACACTGTGCGTCGCACTAATGCTTTTTCCTGTCAGACCATAAAAAACACAGTCTCTGAAATTTGGAAATTTCTGACAAACATTTGCACTAATGTGTCGCACAGTGCCTCACACTAGTGCATTTCTTCAGCAGTTGTTTCTTCCTTGAATTTTGACGTTCAGAATTGATCCTCGACCCCCGAATACAATCCCGGCTTAATTCCTTGGGCTTTTACTCAGATTTCAAGGCTCCACATAGATAGAATTAGTTCCATAACATCTACATAACTCAGAATCGCTCATACAAGGCATAAAGCATACAATAAGTGCAAAACACTAGTGATTAAAGCTCAAACACAATAAAAGTGCAGTAAATTAGAGTGCGATAAGCAACTAAAATACGCAATTATAGCCTACCATCATTTATCAAATGTCTAATTACTCAAATCATGACTCAATTGCACTATATGTATATCATGCTCTCCCTTGGGAAATAGTCCAAGTATGATCGAATCATCAAACGATTATGAACTTAATCCATGGTTCCGTTGAAATTACTACGCTCTTAATTGTAAATATTTGCAATGTGTTCTAAGCCCTTATGTATTCATGATCTGAAGATATGATTTTCCGAATGTTTTATAAGTGCCTTGAAATATTTTATAGTCCATGTCATATGAAAGAAGGAATGCATGGAGTATGAAATGCGACCATCATGCCAAGAATGATGATTTACATATGTGGCCAAGAGTGCCAATGAAATGAAAGAAAGTATGAAAGGCTATGAAACGAATATGATTCTTTTATATGATAATTATTTTGGGAGTATCGTTAGATCACCAAGGAAGGCTGGGTTATAAATGTCTAGGACCGAAACTACACATGCCGGTGTAGGAGTTGATTGCGGGGTGAGTCCTCATTATATTATATTGAGATTAATCCACTTGATTGGAATGAATCAAGGACATGTCATACCTTACGGCATTGTGGTAAGACGACCTAGCCGATTGGGCGGAGATCGGATGCCATGCCACGCACATGGTGGTATTGTGTTTCTATGTCCACCCGCATACATTGGTGTGAAACAACTTAGCCTATCGGGCAGGGATCAGACTCCATGCCATGTGCATGGTGGTGTGTCGGTATTAAGGATCTCCCAACTAAAAATGAAAATGTTTACTTGAAGCCCTATTTATTTTTAACTTGGTATTTAAATATGATTGATCTACTTACTGTTTTCCATGTTTCTCATCCTTTTATCCTGGCATTCCATTCCATGAAAGGGTATTTAGCTTTACATATTAGTACTATTCTATATATACTAATATCCCTTTTGCCGGAGGTGCTGCATCTTTAATGGATGCGGGTGGTTCCTCAGCAGGTGGTAGTGATCGTTGATAAAATCATACCCTCTTTTCAACGGATTTTTGTGAGCCCTATTATGTACCAGGGCCCATATGTTGTATTGTCTCTTCATGTACATTTACTTTTGAGGTATAGTTGTGGGCTTGTCACTAGCACTCCCATATGTTACTCATGTTCTCTTAGAGGATCCCTATACATGTTGTGGGTTGCATTTTGATTGGGAAAAACAAACTAAATATGTTGTAAGTTATTGGATGTTTCCACTTTCTAACTATTCACTTGTAATATTTTAGAAAATATCAATGGAGTCCCTAAAAGTAATGAAACTTGGTACTTCACATTTTATCCTCTCACGTCTATATTCTTGTTATTGATTCTCAAACCATTCATGGGTAAGGTTGGGTAGACGGTATCAAGTAGGCTTGCTTGACTGGGATATCTCGGTTGAGCGCTGGTCGCGCTCTACGAGGTCAGGGCATGACAAGATTGGTATCAGAGCCTAAGGTTTTCAAGTGTCCTAGGATGTCTCGGAGCCATGTCTAGTAGAGTCCTTCTTATTGGTGTGTTGTCAACCGCATTTATAATTAGGAGGCTACTTGAGCATTTAGAAATATCACCCTTCTTTGTTATTCTAGAATCGTGCGGTAGAGCTTGATTATAAGACTGCCCCTTTTTAACTCACGCATTGTTCTAATCTTTCTGTACATGGCGTTTAGGAGAAAGGCGATGAGTGGCGAAATGGCCAATGCCTCCCCAGGAGTGCCAGTCAATGAATTACCTAATGTTGCTGGTAAGCACTCAAGGGGTGAAGACATCCCCCCAACCGCAACACCTCCTGATTCTACTACTCACTACAAGAAAATGGGGCTTTAGCGAGGGGAAATCTGGTCGTTAAAAGTCCAATTCCGGGTCGTTATAAGTTGATAACGACCGGAAAAAACCCGGTCGTCACCGGTCATTAAAAGTCCCGACGTTAAAAGTTAACGACCGGTTTACAATCTGATCGTTAAAGGATCTTTAGCGATGACATAATTTTTGGTCGTTAGCGACAAGATTTTTTCCTCGCTAATTTGTTATCCAGTCGTTAAAAGTCTTTAATGACAACAATGTATTAAGTCAATTCGAGTGCTTTTAGTGACCGATATTCCCTTCGTTAATTGTATAATTACTTTTAACAGCCAAAATGCTCTTCGTTAATAGTCATTTATCTGTTTGAGAAACCTGTCGTTAAAGAATTTTAATGACCTCATTTTTCTTCGCTAATATGAAAATGTAATAAATATAATAAAAATTAAATAGTAATAATTATTTATATGCTTTCATACACGCTCAACAATATTGGAAAATAAACCAAACACTTGATATCTTGTTAATACAAAGAACTAAAGTATCATATTTACCAGAAACCAATCCAAATTGTAAGAAACCCATCTTACTAAAACAATGAAAAGTAAAAATAACGCAAACTCAGCCAGGAGACAACTAGAAGCATAAAGTGAGATGAGTTAATCATCATTTTTAATAATTCCTAAAAAGAAAAAAAAAAGAAAAATTACAGCATATATATGTACATAAGACAGTGTCTTTAAACCATCGCTGACGAACCAAAAACCTCTTGTACTTCAACTTGCTCTACACTTTCTTCAAGGATAGGTTCTCCAGGCTTCAAATTTTTAATCTGTTAAAATAACAAATTTATGCCAGTTTAGTAACAAAGAATAAACAACTAAAGAAGAAAATGAACACATTAAAGGGAAAATGAACAGACAACACCTTAAATTATCGAATGCACAGATAGAAAACCATATTCACGAGAAGTAAGTTGACTAGCCAAAGAAGTGATAAGTACAACTAAATTCTAGCCAACTACCAGGCTAACTTATACCAAATTATCCAATCATTATTGGACCCAAAATACACTTTGTCACCTTTCCAAAATTTCCCCCGACACAAAACCAAAATAAATGTCATGAATTTCAACCAATGTTCCTGGATGCTATTTGGCAATCTTCCACCAGCTTACCAAAAAATGAACCAGTACTTTTTACTATGTCTACCAACTTGTATGCCTTTTAGACTTCCTCTCATATACTTTTGATATTATGGGCATATTAGTGGTTAGTAAACCTATTTGAATAAACTATAACAAGAGGTTAATTGTCTTTTGATTACAAAGATTACTTGCAGTAACATGCAAAGAGATAAAGAATTACAGTGGAGGTTGGGACAGGTAGTGATGATCGATTTCAAGGTGATTTGAGGCAACTGTTTGATGCAAAAATGTTGCAGAAGATTGCTGATGAAAGAGGCTTGGAATCAACTGAAATTAATGGTAAAACTACACATACAGTTGCTGCTACTAGGATTTCCATAGTCCCTATTGAAGCAGCCGTAGGTAGGGATTCTCAGGAGTTGACAGGTGAGGTGCAGGCTGCTAAAAACTCTAAGGTTGATCGAGGTGCTAATTCAACAGCTACAGGAATTGGCCAAAGTACTAATGGTCAAGGACAAGGTTGTGAATTCAGCTTTACAAACTAATACTAAGGTGGATGGGATTGGTGATCAAGCTAATACACTAACCAAATCAGTCGGGGTGCAGACTAATGTTTAGGAAGTTAGTGAGAAGTAGTGGAGAACTGGGGTGCTCGAAACTGGAAAGCAGGTGCCCAAGACTAAAGAGGCATAGGTTGCAGTGCACATAGAGGCAATTGATGCTTTAAAATCTGGTGTTCAATGTGTGCAGCAGTCTAAGGGAGGAGACTGGACAGTGGTAAATTGAGCACACCTATCACCTAGCAAAAAGAATGCACCAAGTCACAAAAATCAGAGCACTGCTGCACAAAACATCAGTTGTTCTAATGCTTTTGATACACCAGGTATGAAGGAGAAGATAGCTGGGATACGTGAACCTAATATTACACCAGTCCAAAATATAGGAGCTGCTGATGCGCAAACTGGGCAACAATCAAAAGGGCGAGATTGGACAGTGGTGACTCGAAATCATACATCACCTAATAAAAACAAGGCATCAAGTCATAAAAACCAGCCTTTTGGAGCAATTTCTGTAGGTACTCGATGTGATGGTGTAAAGAACGTCAGCTGCTCTAATTCTTTTGAACTATTGCATAATGAGAATGAACAACTTGCGAAAGATAGTGGGAAGAGTATGCAGCAGGAGGATGGTAATGCAATGTCAAGAATTGGGCAATCAAAACCTACAGGCAGACAAAGCAGAAATTTTCAGAGTTTAGGAGTTCGATCAACTGTCTCAAAGGACATTGTTCCTGTTGAGGATGTCAAACCTGTGGCAGACCATGTAGATACTGAAACCACGCCAATATTACATGTTTTCAATCTAGAAATAGCTAAAATTATAAAGGAAACACAACATGCCATGATGTTGAACAACAATCCAATGACCAAGCCAATCATGGTCACTTTAAACACATCGGCACAAGAGATTCCTTCACAGTTAATGGAGTCGTTTGGGGAACAAGTAGGTGATTCAGGGAAGCAACTAATATCTACAGGGAATAACCAACAATTGGAGAAAGATATGGCCTCAATATCTCAAGCAAATTCTACAAATAAGGTGCCGGTTTCTAAGGAGCAATTAACTGTTACAAGTGAATTCTTGTGCAATCGTAAGACTTGGACCTATCAAGTAGAAGAGGATGAAGAAGATGAGATGAAAAATAACAACTCGCACTGCATGTTATAGAAACTTCCACCAGTACATAAAACCAGACAAGTCACAACTGAAATATTCAATTTCTCAAGCAATATTTCTAAGAAAATGGAAATTGAGAATTTATTGAAGGAATAACAGTTTAACCTCTGATGCCCCTCAAAAATGCAGTGAAGTTCTATAATTTCAACATAGATTTAAGATCATGGTATCTTTGTAAGACTTATCTAAGTATATCAGAATAGCAGGGATGCCAAAAAGAATCTTGATGTGACTAGAAAGCTTCTGTAATAAAGCTTTTACAGATGACTTCAATGTTTCCTTGGACTTTACAATGAGAACCCCATATAATATCCTCTAGGCTAAAAGACATGATTTCCCTATCAGATTAATAATCAAGCCATTCAAACCAGAGAATTATTTTCGAAAGGCAGTAGGTGTTGTTAGACAAATCCAGAATCAAATAGTTTTCTTTTTTCTCCAGTAAGTCCTTCAATCCAAAGATCAAGCAATTCTTTTTTAAAGCCAAATGCAAAATATGTAATTTCAGTCAGATGTTATATTCTTTGATGGAACAGCTTGTCTTATTGAAAATTGATTTGAGCAATCAATACACCGTCTTTTTTAGGAATATATGATTTTTTTGAAGGTGTGTTAAATTTAAGAGCAACTAGCTAACTGTTTGGTACCACAGAGTTTATATGTGAAGCTATTCACTGAAGAAAGAAAAATTACTAATCACTGGCTCTTCTTTTTCACATAGAACAATCTAAATAAATACCCTTCTAACATCGTCTAATGGTGATACATCATAAATTAAAAAGATACAGGAAGAAACAGGAAAATACAAAAGCACAAATCGACAATTTAACTTATGGAATGCGGAAGAAATCAAAAGGACTAAGATTAGGTTATACTATAAAGGTACGCTTTATAGAGTAAAATAGGATTTTTAATGTACTAACCTGTTATATGATTCAATCTACTGATCACTTGAAGATGATGATAAAGGCTGATCAAACACTATCTTTGCAAGCTGTGCGTATTTACTCCCTGGCTCATCATATTTACTCTCTAGCCCTTGCAAACGTCCTTTAAGAGATTCATTTTCTTTTACAGTAGCATTCAGCTTTCCCAACAATGCAGCTTTAGAGGAGTTACTACCTTTCAACTCCTTAGCGGTTATCCCACCATCAAATCCAACTACATGACTCTTTCGTTGAGGTCCGAAGCACCTTTATACAACCTCAATGTTTGTAAGAGACGATTCAGATTGCACCAATTCTTTGATTTTATCCTGTAAAATAAAAAATAATTTAATTAAAATAATACAACACAATAAATAAATAATGTAAATAGAAATTTATCAATAAACATACATATTTCTCATTGGTTTCAGGTTCAACAAGCTTGTTATTCTTCTTACGAGTCTCAAAGAAAATAGTTGCCACATCTAGTGGATTGCCATCTTTACCCCCTTCACATTGAAATAAACAAGTCAAAGAAATCTTTGTAACAAAGATGAGGTTTCTTAATAGAATTATAAGATTTACTCACCAATTCATAAATGATCCCCCTAATTGGCTTACTACCCGTACGATGAGGCATACTCAACTTAGTATTGACCGAGTTTCTTGTACTTGTCTCCTAAATTAACAATGTACCGCCAAAATTCTGTTTAGACACTTAATATAACACGATGTTAATAAATAGTTATGAAATCATACCTTAAATATTTCAGTAAAAAAATACTCCTTGACCAGCCATTCCCAATCACTCTTATCTACCCCCTTTGGCACATTTTTTAGAGCATAACAGAATGGCTTAGACTTAATATTCTTGTGCATCGATCCTCTCCAATTATTCCATAACTTTCTCATATGTTTCAAGACATGATCTCGTTGATCATTTATGTCATCACTGTCAAATTTGTCTTACAATATTTCACAGTATCATTAAATATGAAACAACAACAACAACATACCAGTGTAGTCCCACAAGTGAGGTCTGGGGAGGGTAGAGTGTATGCAGACCTTACCCCTGCCTTTAAAAAGGCAGAGAGGCTATTTTCGGAAGACCCTCGGCAATGTGACAATTGACAATAAGAACTAATTATCAGTCCTAAGTTTATGTCAAACAGAAGTTGTGATCACATCGATTACAAAGATGGAATGATTATAAATGACTTAGAAATTTGATCCAATACATTAGAATTCATTCTTGATTCTTGGACTACTCAAAGATTACCTTAAAAGAGTATTAATGTTTGGAGCTAACAATAAAATCTACAAAGAGCCACTTTCACAAGAGTGAACAAGATGAAAGAACTGATATCGTTAATCTCAATATAAGATCCCAAATTTGTTCATCACACGTTAACAGGACATGCAAAGAAGTATTCTGTAACGACCCAACCGGTCGTGTTGAGCTCTAGCGCATCGTTCGGTAGTTTGAGGCCATGAGTAGCTTCACTTCAGGTATTATGTCTTATACGCGTGGTTGGAATTGAATTTCGGGAAGTTCGGAGTTGATTTGGAAAGAAAGTTCTCATTCCAGAAGCTTTAAGTTGGAAGAATTGACTAAGATGTGATTTTTTGAGTAAACGACCTCGGAATCGGGACTTAAAGGTTCCAACAGGTTCGTATGATGATTTTGGACTTAGGCGTATGTCCGCATCGGGTTTTGGATGACCCGAGAGTGTTTCAGCACCTATTGTGGAAAGTTGGAATTTTGGAAGGATTTTATAAATTGGGTTGAAGTGTATTTTTAATGCTATCGGTGTCCGTTTGGGATTTCGAGCCTGGGAATAATTCCGTATGGTGATTCTTGTCTTAGAAGCGCATCCGGATGTGGATTTAGAGGTCCGTAGGTCATTTTGGGGTCATTTGGCAAAAGTTGGAATTTGAAGGTTTTGGGAATTTTGTGTGGGAGTGGACTTTTTGATATCGGGGTCGGATTCTGATTCCGGAAGTAGGAGTAGGTCCGTAATGTTGAATGTGACCTGTGTGCAAAATTTGAGGTCAATCGGACGTGATTTTATAGGTATCAACATCGAATGTAGAAGTTTGAAGTTCTAAAGTTCATTAAGCTCGAATTGGGGTGCGATTCATGATTTTGATGTTGTTTGATGTGATTTGAGGCCTCGATCAAGTTTGTGTTATGTTATGGGACTGGTTGGTGTGGTTGGACGGACCCCGTGGGCCTCGGGTGTGTTTCGGGGTAGTTTCGGATCAATTCGGGCTGTTTTGGCTGATGTTGTTGCTGGTTCTGATATTGTCCTTCGCAAACGTGAAGGAAGGAGTTTTGGGCTGCTGATGGTTGTTTTTCGGGAACGCGGCACGGAGGTCGCGAACGTGGAAGAGGGTCTGGAACTGCCTACGCGAAAGCGGGAGAGCTGCCGCGAATGCGTAGAAGGAAGATGGAGCGGGGCCTGGAGCAGTTGGCCTTCGTGAACGCGGCTGGTGGAATGCGAACGCGAACGCGAAGGGTGGTAGTCTCAAATGTTCGCGAACGTGACCAAGATGACGCGAACGCGAAGAGGAAATTAGAGACAGTGTTTCTTTGGCCTTCGCGATGGTCATTCCGCGATTGCGAAGAAGGGCGGACCTGGGAAGTGAAGTTTAAAACGGGAATTTGGCCACCTTTCATTTCATTTCCTCCATGGGAGCCTATCTTGGAGCGATTTTGGAGCACTATTTCCAGCATCATTCACCAGGTAAGTGATTTCCACCTATTCCAAGTTAGAAACATGGTATTTGAATGGAGTTAAACATGAAAATTAGTAGAAATTTGGGATTTTAAAGAAAAACCTAAATATTTATATTTTTGGTTATTGACCACGAATTTGGGCATGGAATTGAGAATAAATCATATATTTGATTTCGTAATGTTATGGGTAATGTTTATCTTAGAAAGTTTTCGAAATCCGGGCACGTGGGTCCGAGGGTAGCTTTATCGACTTTTCGAGCGGAGTTGGAAATTTGTCTAAATTGATTTGTTATGAGTATTAGAGTGCATTTTTATTGGTTTGCACATTGTTTGACTAGTTTTGGAGAGACGAGCATCGGTTTGAAGTGTTAGAGGGGCTTTAGAGCCGGTTATGGAACTTCGGAGCGAGGTAAGTCTCCTGTCTAGTCTAACTCTGTGAGCAAAAAACTACCCCTAGGTGTTGTAATTGATATTTGTTACTTGTTGCGGGGGCTACGTACACACGAGGTGACGAGAGTCCGTACGTAGCTAGATTCATGTCATTATCCGGGTAGACTTAGGTTCACACCATGCTATACTTGTATTATATGGGTTATCCTTGCTCGTTTAATTCCTTTATTTCGCTTTACGACTTAAGACTAGACATGCGTAGAGTGATAGACTCGCATGGGAAGTGATTTTGGGAAGTGAAGTTTAAAACGGGAATTTGGCCACCTTTCATTTCATTTCCTCCATGGGAAGCCTATCTTGGAGCGATTTTGGAGCACTATTTCCAGCATCATTCACCAGGTAAGTGATTTCCACCTATTCCAAGTTAGAAACATGGTATTTGAATGGATTTAAACATGGAAATTAGTAGAAATTTAGGATTTTAAAGAAAAACCTAAATATTTATATTTTTGGTTATTGACCACGAATTTGGGCATGGAATTGAGAATAAATCATATATTTGATTTCGTAATGTTATGGGTAATGTTTATCTTAGAAAGTTTTCGAAATCCGGGCACGTGGGTCCGAGGGTAGCTTTATCGACTTTTCGAGCGGAGTTGGAAATTTGTCTAAATTGATTTGTTATGAGTATTAGAGTGCATTTTTATTGGTTTGCACATTGTTTGACTAGTTTTGGAGAGGCGAGCATCGGTTTGAAGTGTTAGAGGGGCTTTAGAGCCGGTTATGGAACTTCGGAGCGAGGTAAGTCTCCTGTCTAGTCTAACTCTGTGAGCAAAAAACTACCCCTAGGTGTTGTAATTGATATTTGTTACTTGTTGCGGGGGCTACGTACACACGAGGTGACGAGAGTCCGTACGTAGCTAGATTCATGTCATTATCCGGGTAGACTTAGGTTCACACCATGCTATACTTGTATTATATGGGTTATCCTTGCTCGTTTAATTCCTTTATTTCGCTTTACGACTTAAGACTAGACATGCGTAGAGTGATAGACTCGCATGGGAAGTGATTTTGGGAAGTGAAGTTTAAAACGGGAATTTGGCCACCTTTCATTTCATTTCCTCCATGGGAAGCCTATCTTGGAGCGATTTTGGAGCACTATTTCCAGCATCATTCACCAGGTAAGTGATTTCCACCTATTCCAAGTTAGAAACATGGTATTTGAATGGATTTAAANAATCCGGGCACGTGGGCCCGAGGGTTGCTTTATCGACTTTTCGAGCGGAGTTGGGAATTTGTCTAAATTGATTTGTTATGAGTATTAGAGTGCATTTTTATTGGTTTGCACATTGTTTGACTAGTTTTGCATAGGCGAGCATCGGTTTGAGGTGTTAGAGGGGCTTTAGAGCCGGTTATGGAACTTCGGAGCGAGGTAAGTCTCCTGTCTAGTCTAACTCTGTGAGGAAAAAACTACCCCTAGGTGTTGTAATTGATATTTGTTACTTGTTGCGGGGGCTACGTACACACGAGGTGACGAGAGTCCGTACGTAGCTAGATTCATGTCATTATCCGGGTAGACTTAGGTTCACACCATGCTATACTTGTATTATATGGGTTATCCTTGCTCGTTTAATTCCTTTATTTCGCTTTACGACTTAAGACTAGACATGCGTAGAGTGATAGACTCGCATGGGAAGTGATTTTGGGAAGTGAAGTTTAAAACGGGAATTTGGCCACCTTTCATTTCATTTCCTCCATGGGAAGCCTATCTTGGAGCGATTTTGGAGCACTATTTCCAGCATCATTCACCAGGTAAGTGATTTCCACCTATTCCAAGTTAGAAACATGGTATTTGAATGGATTTAAACATGGAAATTAGTAGAAATTTAGGATTTTAAAGAAAAACCTAAATATTTATATTTTTGGTTATTGACCACGAATTTGGGCATGGAATTGAGAATAAATCATATATTTGATTTCGTAATGTTATGGGTAATGTTTATCTTAGAAAGTTTTCGAAATCCGGGCACGTGGGTCCGAGGGTAGCTTTATCGACTTTTCGAGCGGAGTTGGAAATTTGTCTAAATTGATTTGTTATGAGTATTAGAGTGCATTTTTATTGGTTTGCACATTGTTTGACTAGTTTTGGAGAGGCGAGCATCGGTTTGAAGTGTTAGAGGGGCTTTAGAGCCGGTTATGGAACTTCGGAGCGAGGTAAGTCTCCTGTCTAGTCTAACTCTGTGAGCAAAAAACTACCCCTAGGTGTTGTAATTGATATTTGTTACTTGTTGCGGGGGCTACGTACACACGAGGTGACGAGAGTCCGTACGTAGCTAGATTCATGTCATTATCCGGGTAGACTTAGGTTCACACCATGCTATACTTGTATTATATGGGTTATCCTTGCTCGTTTAATTCCTTTATTTCGCTTTACGACTTGAGACTAGACATGCGTAGAGTGATAGACTCGCATTTGTAGAGATTTGATAAGTTTCATGATTTGCTGCGAAATAATGGTGTTCCTCTTACGGATTTCTCACGCGCCATGCATTTTCATTGAAAGCTTTTCCTTAAAAATATTTTATAACTCACACGTTTATTCGTGAGTGG
Organism: Nicotiana otophora; assembly: GCA_000715115.1. Taxonomy (NCBI): domain Eukaryota; kingdom Viridiplantae; phylum Streptophyta; class Magnoliopsida; order Solanales; family Solanaceae; genus Nicotiana; species Nicotiana otophora. Next base: position 13,176 of record AWOL01S0036360.1, on the reverse strand, counting down.
GGGTCAAGGACCCACTTAAGCTTCTTATTCTAATGGGATCGGGCCGTTCGCCTCGACAGGATTTATGTACCACACTCTCATGGGAGCGGGTCGTTCGCCTCGGCAGTTTAATAGATGCATCTATGGTTCGTGCCATTTGACCCTCGCTAGTACACAGATTATGATGGGATTAGACCGTACGCCTCGGCATTTCTATAAACTTTCCTCATGAAATCGTGCGTAATATATGGCAAGAAGCCAATGTATCTGTGAGATTTCCTTTATTTGAATTATACTAACCTATTTGGTGAGGTCCATTATATATATATATATATATATATATGCTCCGATCAAGGAGGAAATTGCTAATTGAAGGCTCGAGTTTATTGTGAAGAGGAGAATTGTACCACGTATATATACTTGTTTATTTTGGTTATTTATTCTGCCTCATAATTGTTCACCTCTCTACTATACCTGATATTATTGGACCACTAGTAAGTGTCGATGTCGACCACTCGTCACTACCCCTTCGGGGTTAGGCTGGATACTTACTGGGTACACGTTGATTTACGTACTCATACTACATTTGCTGCACATTTTTGTGCAGATACATTTATGTCTGGTGGTCCTTTGGCGCGAAGGCGCGGATGATGCGGGGACTTACCGCGAGCTGCATTTCATGTTACGATCCGTAGCCGACACAGTCTCCTTCAGAGTTATTTATATTTTTCCTATCTAATTTGTATTCCGGACAGATGTTGTATTTTATTTTACTTTCTGGTTGATACTCATGCACTTGTGACACCGGGTTTTGGGGGTGCTTACGGGTTATTCATTAATGTAGTTGTGAAAAATATTTTCATTCACTTTGTATATCCCATTTTGTATTATGTAATTAAAGAAAATTATGATTTCAAATACTAATATGAGTAATTAGGATAATCATTTATTGTTGGCTTGCCTGACCGCGGTGTTAGGCATCATCACGACCTTTAATGGATTTTGAGTTGTGACAATATGGTATCAGAGCATTAGGTTCACTTAGGTCTCACGAGTCATGAACAAGTCTAGTAGAGTTTTGCGGATCAGTATGGAGACATCTGTACTTATCTTCGAGAGGCTATAGGGCTGTTAGGAGCACTTCCCTTCTTGATTCCGCATCGTGCCATTTGATTCCTTTGAGGCTTATGCCTTTATTTCTTTCCTATTCAATATTATGCGACGTTAAGCGCTTGTTATCAGTTGGGAAGCGAGGAATTTTAAGGGTACTGCAGATGTGGTACAGGATGTTTCTCCCTACGTATTTGGTTGGGCTGATGTCGTCGCCTTGCGAAAGGATGTTCTGTCATTTCAGCTCAGTAGCTGTATTCCGATGGTTTTGAGGCTATGCACGGGTTGCCATGATGTTCATGAGTTGTTATCGCACAGTATTGATGTAATGGTAGGATACTTGCCTATGTGTCAGGGCAGTGAACGACATGAGACGAGGTTCTTCTAGGTGTGTGATTCAGAGGTTCAGTGTTTTATTTTCAGCGGAGGAAAGGCAATCAAACTATGAATGTTCAGGGTTGGGTTGATAGAGTAATGAGACTTGGTATTTTCGAGTATGGTGGAATTTTTGTCTATAATGTGGCGTCGTAGTCCTTGTTGAAGGTGTTAAGTTCATCTGTGTTATGGTCTTCTTCAATTCGCCTTCGGGGTAGGGTATTGTGACATGGTGTCGGGGAAGTGGCTGTCGGAGATCGCGGTGTGCAGTGGTTCAGAATCGAACCGGTGTTCCTAATATTGACGGCTCGAGGAAGATGATCTTCAGAGAGGTTTAGAGTTGGTGGCGATCTATTAGTTCAAGTGCTACAAGAGATGGATTTCTGTTAGGCAACAATTGGGTGAGGAAGGGCATGTGGGAGGTGTCTTGTGGTGGTTAAATTTCTAGAAGGCCAAATATGAGAAGCAGAAGTCGAGTAGTAGCTTAAAGGAGAGGGTTTGACCAAAGTGGGAGAGTATCATATGGGTTCTGTGCTAGGATAGCTACACGCCTTGAGGAAAGTTTAGAGTGATTTGGGGTTCATGGTGGACAGTGACTAGGTCTACGGTCTAATTTAGAATATTGGCTACTATACTGAGGAAGATTGGATACGACAGGAGGGAGTTGCTTAATATAAAAAGGGCGGCAACATGACTTCAGATTAGAATGTATCGTCGCGCCTTTAGTCGATGTCAATGGGGAGTGAAAGGACTTGTACAGCCGTTGAATGACCACAAGCTCAGGATGGTTTATTGGTTTCGTAGTAATTGTACTCGGTGTAGTGTCGTTAGAAGGTGTCGGCATGGAATTTCCACAGGTGAGTTATCTTCGGTGAGCAGGTTAGCGGTTGCGTGGAGTTGGTGAAGCTTCTACGAAGAATTCTAATGGCTATCCGATAAGAGGTCGAGTATGTAAATATGGCTAGAGATTCAGAGTGTTCATGAAATGTTGAACAGGAAGATTTCGAGAAAATTTGGCGGGTCGATTGTGCCAGATCATGTCAACGAGGAAGAAGGAATCTTGGTGGGTTCCAGAGTTATGCAATTGTAACTTCAAGCTAAGTGGGAGAGCCATAGTCTATGATTGGATTGCATGGTTGTCTACTTATGGGTTTTCTGGTTATCGGCGTATTAGTGGGTCATTACGACCAAGGAAAAACAATTTGAGCAAAGGATTTGAAGAATGTGTGCTATATTGGGCCTTATCAGTTCATGTTCAGGTTGTGGGAAGACTCAGAGTTTATGCTGCATGTAGAGGTGATGTACAAGGAAAGTGATCCAGCCAGGAGCTTCTCTGAGAAGGTGTTCATGTGCTAGCAGAGCCTTGGAGTGTTCTATGTTATCATCGGTCTGCGGTGTAGCATTGGAGGACGGGAGAAAACAACTTCAGATTCATAAAGGATTTATTAGAATTGGCGTACCAATTGAAGATGCGAATGTGCGCACAAGGAGGGTATGAGATGGTTCGTGGGTTTTGAGACAATGTGGTCTCGTGAAATAGGGTAACTCAGGATGAGTGCGGATTGGGTTCGTTATATCCTGAATGGAGCTATTATTATTTCTAAGGCAAGCCTAGGGAAAATTAGAAGGAAATTGGTTCGGTTAGCAATTGTCGAATCGGCATGGTGGTGGCAATGATCGGTTCCTTCAATGTGTTAAGTAATACAGGCGATTGGTGGAGGTACGTGCGAGGCTTGACGACCGCCGTAAGTTGAGTTAATTGGAGGCATTCGATTATAATGGCATGTTATGTGTAGATGGATCCCAGAAGAGTTATGGTGGTTTAGGCCACTACTTGAGGTTTGTATTTTTTGCGGTTATGAAAATTCAGTCATGTGTTGTAATAGTTGTCCTCGAATGGGTAAGAGAAAGGCTTCTATATGATGTAGAGTTTATTCTATCAGTGGTTCAGGAGTTATGATGGAATTCTTGTACTCTCGCGTATTGGCATGTTAGGTGTAGTGAGTAGCATGTAATTTGAAAGTTGAGGATCAAGATTGCAGTTTGATGTTGACAAGAATGTCATGGGTTCGGATGAGCAGGAAAAAATTCAGATGTTTAGAATAAGCTGGTATTGTCTTTAGCGTCACCTGAGATCGGTGTCCTGTGTAAGAGGCTTTGTGTACCGATTTGCGGATTCTTGGTTTACTTTGCAGCATTTGTATGGCCGGTGGTGTGGATGTGCAGACTTGTTACCTAGTGCGGGAGGTCGTGAGAGCGTATCCCACGGGAAGATTGCATAGGTATGGCATGTAGTCACTTGATTGATTAAATATTGAAACCAAGTATGGAAATTATAGTACTATAGCTAAGGTGAGAGTTTAGGCCTGGAAGGCGCTCTATTCATTTGGTAGTGAGCTGCGGAAATTGTTTCGGATTCGACGGTTGTTCTTATGTGTCATGGGAAAAAGGTTATTGTGGATCCTTGAAAGGTTATTGGCCCAGTATTTTACGATCAGAATCGGTTTGGGGTCCGTGGACGGATCTAAATGTGAGTGTGTGCTTTATATTAGGCCGGATGCGCTCATTTCAGCATAGCGTTGTTTATGGAGGAGTCTTCGGGCCTTGGATGTTATTTCTGTCGTCAGCTATTCCATGTGATCTATATTATGCAAGGTGGTTTGTGAGGTGGCTTGAGTATTCACACATGTGTTGTGATCCCATGTAGTTTGTGGTGTTATATGAGTGAGATGGCTCTCCAGATCCAGGTCATTTATTGCACCCTAGTTGTGCTTGGGTATTGTAGCGTATGGCGCTATCCGTCTCCTCAGAGTTATATTTTTTCACTTGGTGTGTTCGTGGTCGATATTCAGACATTTCATAGGTATAGGCATTTCGGCTTGATGGGTACTCCCCTATTTATTGTCATGTGCGGATCGGATGGCACGCCGCCACGGGTATCATGGTTGGATCGGGTTGCACTCCGCAACGGTATCATGTGTGGATCGGGTTGCACGCCGCAACGGTGTGATGTTGAGTATAGTTCCCCATATCTATTCTTGTGTGTTTTGTCTCTCATTTCCCAAGGAAGGTTTATAACACCTCTTCGAGTGTTTAATTAGTTACGTGGGTTGAGTAGTTCCTTCCAGAGTTCGTTTCCCATATGTATCACATTCGAGTTTGTAGCTCGTTGGCACATCGTGGCATCATATGAGACTTTTGGCAGTGTCTAAGGTAGCTTATTGCCTGAGCAGCTTGTACTGGGTGAGATGAGGTATTGGACCTGGGATCAGTATGATCGGATTTATATAAGGCATATCAAGGAGCAAATATTGTTATTCAGTTCAGAGTGAGGAAATGGTTCTTGTCAGGAGGAGAGACTCCATAAATCGCAATTCGACAGGTGGTTATGAGTTGGAACATAACTTATATGTCATGAGGCGTGTTGTGGGCATCAGATTCGTGAAAATTTAGTCTATTGTTCTCAGAGGGTGATATTATGGTCACTTGAATTATGCGGTGCATGGTGTGAATTCAGCAAAGGTATGCAATCATAATTTGGTATAGTGTGTAGTGACTAATACGGTGTCGTATGTTGAAAGGAGGCCCGGTGGAGAATTCCGGATGTTGGAATTTGGCTCTAAAGCTTATTTGACTAAATAAAAGGGAGGATCTTCAGACTAGTTCGTGCTAATGTGCTCAACTGGGTTGTGGTAGCACGGGTAGGTGCTCAAGGGGTTAAACAGTGATTTCAGACAACTCCAGAGCAGTTCTTAGCACGTTCGAGGACGAACGTATATTTATGTGGGAAAGAATGTAACGACACGACCAATCGTATTGAGCTCTAGCACGTCGTTTGGCAGTTTGAGTCAATGAGTAGCTTCACTTCAGGTATTATGGCTTGTACGCGAGGTCGGAATTGAATTTCGGGAAGTTCGGAGTTGATTTGGAAAGAAAGTTCTCATTCTGGAAGCTTTAAGTTGGAAGAATTGACTAAGGTGTGATTTTTGAGTAAACGACCTCGGAATCGGGACTTAAAGGTTCCAATATGTTCATATGATGATTTTGGACTTGGGCATATGTCCAGATCGGGTTTTGGATGAATGGAAAGTTGGAATTTTGGAAGGATTTCATAAATTGGGTTGAATTGTATTTATAATGCTATTAGTGTCCGTTTGGGATTTAGAGCCTGGGAATAGCTCTGTATGGTGATTCTGGTATTAGGAGCACGTCCGGATGTGGATTTGGAGGTCCGGTGGTCATTTTGGGGTCATTTGGCGAAAGTTAGAATTTGAAAGTTTTGGGAAGTTTCACCGGGAGTGAACTTTTTGATATCGGGGTCGGATTTCAATTCCGGAAGTTGGAGTAGGTCTGTGATGTCGAATGTGACTTGTGTGCAAAATTTGAGGTCAATCGGACGTGATTTGATAGGTTTCAGCATCGAATGTAGAAGTTTGAAGTTCTAAAGTTCATTAAGCTCGAATTGGGGTGCGATTCATGATTTCGATGTTGTTTAATGTGATTTGAGGCCTCGAGCAAGTTTATATTATGTTATGGGACTGGTTGGTGTTGTTGGTCGGGGCCCCGTGGGCCTCGGGTGTGTTTCGGGGGTAGTTTCGGATCAATTTGGGATGTTTTGGCTATTGCTGGTTCTGATGTTGTCCTTCGCGAACGCGAAGGGAGTCCCGCGTTCGCGAAGGGAGAATTTTTGGGCTGCTGATGGTTGTTCTTCGCGAACGTGGCACGGGGGCCGCAAACGCGGAAGAGGGTCTGGAACAGCCTACGCGAACACGGGAGAGCTACCGCGAACGCGTAAAAGGAAGAGGGAGCGGAGCCTGGAGCAATTGGCCTTCCCGAACGCGGCTGGTGGAATGCGAACGCGAAGGGTGATGGTCTCAAATGTTTGCGAACGCAACCAAGATGACGCGAACGCGAAGAGGAAATTGGAGGCAGTGTTTCTTTGGCCTTCGCGATCGCGATGGTCTTTTCGCGATCGCGAAGAAGGGCAGACCTGGGTAGTAAAGTTTAAAACGGGAATACTTTCATTTTATTTCCTCCATGGGAGCCGATCTTGGAGCGATTTTGGAGCACTATTTCCAGCATCAACCACCAGATAAGTGATTTCCACCTATTCCAAGTTAAAAACATTGTATTTGAATGGATTTAAACATGGAAATTAGTAGAAATTTGAGATTTTGAAGAAAACCCTAGAAATTTATATTTTTGGATATTGACCACGAATTTGGGCATGGAATTGAGAATAAATCATATATTTGAGTTCGTAATGTTATGGATAATGTTTATTTTCGAAAATTTTCGGAATCCGGGCACGTGGGCCCGAGGGTTGCTTTATCGACTTTTCGAGCGGAGTTAGGAATTTGTCTAAATTGATTTGTTATGGGTATTAGAGTGTATTTTTATTGGTTTGCACATTGTTTGACTAGTTTAGGAGAGGTGTACATCGGTTTGAGATGTTAGAGGGGCTTTGGAGCTGGTTATGGAATTTCAGAGCGAGGTAAGTCTCATGTCTAACTCTGTGGGGGGAAACTACCCCTTAGGTGTTGTAATTGATATTTGTTACTTGTTGCGGGGGCTACGTACGCACGAGGTGACGAGAGTCCGTACGTAGCTAGATTCATGTCATTGTCCGGATAGACTTAGGTTCACACCATGCTATACTTTATATGGGTTATCCTTGCTCGTTTAATTCCTTTATTTCGCTTTACGACTTGAGACTAGACATGCGTAGAGTGATAGACTCACATTTGTAGAGATTTGGTAAGTTTCATGATTTGCCGCGGAATAATGGTGTTCCTCTTACGGATTTCTCATGCGCTATGCGTTTTCATTGAAATAATTTCCTTAAAAATATTTTATAACTCACACGTTTATTCGTGAGTGTGGGTCAAGGACCCGTTTAAGCTTCTTATTCTAATGGGATCAGACCGTTCGCCTCGGCATGATTTATGTACCACACTCTCATAGAAGCGATCCGTTCGCCTCGGCAGTTTAATAGATGCATCTACGGTTCGTGCCGTTCGACCCTCGGCAGTGCACGGATTATGATGGGATAGGGTCGTACGCCTCAGCATTTCTATAAAATTTCCTCATGAAATCGTGCGTAATAGATGGCAAGAAGCCAGTGTATCTGTGAGCTTTTCCTGATTTGAATTATACTAACCTATTTGGTAAGGTCCATTATATATATATATATATATATA